>PVHX01002073.1:0-119061 GCA_004024805.1 Geosciurus inauris
GAGCGAGACTCTTTCGTGGGGCGGTAAGCCGCAGAGAGCTGCCAAGAAACTGGTTGGAAGATGGCCCCCCACTACTTCCAGTCTCAGTCTCGGAGAGCCTGAACCCTGTGCGGAAGCCCCTGGCTGCAACTGCTTTTCTGCCAGCTGGCGCCGAAGCCACGCCTCCCGTCTACTGCTGCCTCCCTGTGGCCCTGTGCTCATACACACGAGCGAGACTCTTTCGTGGGGCGGTAAGCCGCAGAGAGCTGCCAAGAAACTGGTTGGAAGATGGCACCCCGCTACTTCCAGTCTCAGTCTCGGATAGCCGGAGCCCTGGGCCGAGGCCCGGGCTGCAACCGCGTTTCTCCGGCCAGCGCTAAAGCCACACCTCCTGGCTACCGCTGCCTCCCGGTGATCCTGTACTCACACACACACGAGCAAAATTCCTGCGTGGGATGTTGAGCCGCAGAATGATGCCAGGAAGCTGGCTGGAAAACGGCGTCTCCACCACTTCCAGCCTTGGTCCCTGAGAGCCTAGTGCAGAGTGGACTGTCTAGGCCGCCATCTTGGAACTGCCCCTACTTTTATCTTATATTTCCATAAAGTCTTAAGAATGAGCTGAGTCAAGAAAACTACATTGTTCCTTAGAGCATCACAAGATAATTCAGTTATCTATTTTAATTAATAATATACATTAATTTTACTCTGATAACCTTATTTATACTTTAAATTTAGTGATGTAGTATAGTCTAGAATTTAAGATATTTTATCATAAGCCTGTAGATTCATAACAGAAAAAGAACATAAATTTACATTTATAAAATATCTTTTTGAGAATGATGCACGTGGTTATGTGAATAGAAGGATCAGTGTGTATGCAAGTGGTTGTAATCCAAGTAAACTGTATCCTGAAAGCATGTAAAGAAATGTGTGAAATCTAAGGATCTGTGGCAGAGACTATCAAATTTTTAAGCCTACCAGGTTGAGGTTAACATGATATGAAAATGTAAGATTATGTAATATTTTAACTGCAGGAGCTTGATTTTTCTATTGCCTCCTCTTTCTTCTGAATCAATGCATCAGAAATAGAATGATCACGAAATATTCATAAACTTTCCCATATTTTCTAACATGTACATGGCTACTTGGGATCATGTTGTGATAGGTTTTAGTATGGACAGACATGTTTAGTCATTTAGAGACTAAAGCTAATATTATCTGGCTTTTCAACCATCTCTTTTCTTGACACATATTTCTAGATATTCCACATACTATAGTTACAAGAAGTTGAAGCTGATGTAAATTTAGTGTTCTGCATGATTTTGTGGAGCAGAGTCTCCAGACACATTACTCAATAATAAGTATCACAATAAATGGAAACTGTCACTGTATTATGCTACTTCAATTTCAGATTAGATTTTACTGAGAAAAGTATCTAATATCTGAACATAGGTTAAAAAATCAATGATAAGGAGAAGATTATAATTTATCTTTTTTCAATTAGTAAACTATGAAGTAATTAATCAGGAAATGTTATGTTTTTCAAAAATACCAGTACAAAGGCCCAAGGCCACCACCAAAACCCATGAAGAAGCTCAGGCTCAGGTCAGGCCCAGGACTGCCCAGGCTAATGCAATCAGAAGCCCAGGCCCAGGTCAGGCCCAGGACCACCCCTGCTAATCTGCTGACCCACTTAGAGCCCAGGTTCAGGACTGCCCCCTACAACTCTTGAGGGAGCCCAGGCCCAGACCCAGCTCGGGATCCATTGATCCCCAACCAGAGTGAAAGACCAGTCACAGGTCAGGCCCACTGTCCCAACAGACCTTCACAGCCTCAGGTTAGACCAAGGACTGCCCCTGCTGACCTATGTGATTGTCCAAGCCCCAGAAGACCTCCATGCAGAGCAAAGGACCATTATGTGTCTCCCCATATACCAACACTTTGCTCCTCCAGTGTGCCTCCTACTTGGGACACTGTAGCCATTTCCATAGCCCTCCCTATGTAGTACCCTGTACCTTGGGACAACAGACAGGGTCTGGAGGCAGCTGCCAGCCAGGTCACAGCACTGCATCTCTGAAAGGGTAGCCCAAAGACATTGTAAGGCTGCCCTTTCAGCCCCATCTATTAAAGCAGTTGCATCCATCTTAGGATACTCCTGCTGCTAGTTTGATTTATATCTGCTACCACCACCAAAATCTCTACTTGCAGTAGCACCCATCTTAGGACACCAGCTGGGGATTGTAAGCCCAACACTAAGGTGAGGTTCAGGTAATCTGCAGGGATACTACAAGATTATAGGATAGAAACTGCAATACCTCAGATCCACACTCCAAGAAAGGATGACACATAGACAACATGAAAAAACAAGGGAAGAAAGTGCCCCAAACAAACCAAGATACTACAATAATAGAATCCATTGAAAACACATTTGATGAAATGTCAGAGAAGAAGTTCAGAGTGTACATAATTAATAGGATCTGCAAATAAAAGAATGACATAAGAGAGCAAATACAGAAAAAGAATTGATCAGTCCAACAAAGAGATAGGAGAGCAAATACAGTCAACTATTGGTCACACCAATAAAGAGATAAGGGAACAAATATAGGTAGCAAAAGATTACTTCAAGGAAGAGAGAGAGATTCTGAAAAAAAAAAAAACTTGAAATGAGGGAAGAAATAAACCAAGTAAAAAACTCAATAGAAGGTATCACCAATAGACTAGATCACTTGAAGATGAAACCTCAGATAATGAAGACAAAATCTACAATCTTGAAAATAAAGTTGACCACACAGTGAAGATGGTAAGAAACCATGCAAAGATATCCATGAATCATGAGATAGCATCAAAAGACCAAATCTAAGAAATATAAACTTTATCAAGATAGAAGAAGGCATAGCGATTTAAGCCAAAGGAATTCACAATCTCTTCAATGAAATAACATCAGAAAATTTCCCAAACCTAATGAATTGGAAAATTGAATATATGAGCTTACAGGACACCAAATGTACAAAATAATGACAGATCTACACTAAAGCACATTATAATAAAAATGTCTAACATACAGAATAAGGATAGAATTTTTAAAGGCTGCAAGAGAGAGCACTCAGATTACATATAGGGAGACGCCAATTCGGATCTCAGCAGATTTTTCAACCCAGACTCTCAAAGCCAAGAGATCCTGGAACAACATATACCAAGCTCTGAAAGAAAATGGATGCTATCCAAGAATCTTATATTCAGCAAAATTAAGCTTCAGATTTGATGATGAAATAAAAACTTTTCATGATTAAAAAAAGTTAAAAGAATTTACTTCAAGAAAGTCTGCATTATACAATATTCTTGGCAAAATATTTTATGAGGAAGAAATGAAAATAATAAAAATCAGCAAAAAGAGGTAGTAAATTACAGGAAAGGCTAATCAAAGGAAAAACCAAGTGAAGTTAAAAAAGAAAAATAAACCAAAATTACTGGAATACAAGTCATATTTCAATAATAACCCTGAATGTGAATGGCCCAAACTCATCAATTAAAAGACATAGACTGAAACATTGGATATGAAAAAAAAAGACCCAATAATATGCTGCCTTCTTAGGAAAAGACATCCACAGACTGAAGGTGAAAGTGTGGGGAAAATGTATCACTCACATGGACCACATAAAAAGTAGGGGTTTTCATACTCATATCAGATAAAGTAGACTTCAAACCAAGGCTGATGAAAAGGGATAAAGAGGGACATTTCATACTGCTTAAGGGAATCATACATTAACAAGACATAACATTGTAAATATCTATGCCCCAAATAATGAGGCATCTATTTATATTAAACAAACTCTTCTCAACTATAAGAATCAAATAGACCACAACACAATAATATTGGGTGGCTTTAACACACTTCTCTCACCACTCAATAGAGCTTCCAAACAAAAACTAAACAAAGAAAAAACTCAATAAAACAATCAATAATTTAGATGTAACAGACATATGTAGAATATTTCATCCATCAACAAGCAAATACACTTTTCCTCAGCAGCACATTGATTCTTCTCCAAAATAGACCATATGCTATGCCACAATGCAAATCTTAGAAAACATAAACAATAAAATAGTGATACTAGGGGCTGAGGTTGTGGTTCAGTGGCAGAGCACTTGCCTCTTACGTGTGAGGCACTGGGTTCAATCCTAAGCACCACATAAAAATAAGTAAACAAAATAAAGACACTATGTTCATGTACAGCTAAAAAATATTTAAAAACATAGTGATACTACCCTGCATTATATCTTACCATAATTGAAAGAAATTAGAAAACAATGATAAAATGAAAAAATAAAAGCTGCTCTAACACATGGAGACTAAATAATATGCTATTTAATGACAAAAATGTAACAGAAGACATCAAAGAGAAGAAAAATAAAATACTCAGAGGTAAATGAGAACTCTAATAATATCAAAATCACTGGAACACTATGAAGGTACTGCTAAGAGGAAAGTTCATTGCATCAAGTCATTCATTACAACAATAAAAAGTCAACAAATAAATGAGCTGACATTACATCTCAAAGCCCTAGAAAAAGAAGAACAAACCAACCCCAAAAGTAGCAGAAGACAGGAAATAATTATAATCAGGGTGGAAATCAATGAAATTGAAACAAAAGAAACAATCCAAAATTGGACAAAACAATAAGCTGTTTCTTTAAAAATATTGATAAACCCTCAGTCACCCTAATGAAAATAGGAGAGAGAAAACTCAAATTACTACAATTTGGAATGAAAAAAGAAATGTAACAACCATGAAAATATCACAGTAAATACTACTGAAATACAGAAGACAATTAAAACCTATTTCGAAAATTTATACTCCAGTAAAATAGAAAACCTTGAAGACTCTAGCAAAATTCTAGAGGCATATGGTCAACTCAAACTGAGTCAGGAAGACATACACAATTTAAATACATCAATATCAAGTAAGGAAATAGAAGACATCATCAAAAACCTACTAACCAAGAAAACACTGGGACCAGACAGATTCACAGCTGAGTTCTACAAGACCTACAAAAGAATTAATACCAATACTCTTCAAATTACTCTATAAAATAGAAAAGGAAGGAACCCTTTCAAATTCATTCTATGAGGCTAGTATCATCCTAATATCATAACCAAGTAAAGACACATCAAGGAAAGAAAATTTTAGACCAATATCCCTGATGAACATAGAAGAAAATATTCTCAATAAAATTTTGGCAAATTGCATACAAAAACATATTTTAAAATAATGCACCATGATCAAGTTGGTTTCATTCCAGGGATTCAAGGTTGGTTCAACATAAATAAATCAATAAATGTAATTAATCACATCAATAGACTTAAATATAAGAATCACTTGCTTATATCAATTGACACAGAGAAAACATTTGACAAAATACAGAACTCTTTCGTGTTCAAAATACTGGAAAACCTAAGAATAGTAGGACATACCTCAACATTATAAAAGCTATCTATGCTAAACTCAAGGCCAATATCATTCTTAATGAAGAAAAATGGGAAGCATTTCTTCTAAAAACTGGAATAAAACAGGGATGCCCTCTTTAACCACTTCTATTCAACACAGTCATTGAAATTCTAGCCAGAGAGCAATTAGATGAAAGAAATTAAAGGTATACAAATAGGAAAAGAAGAATTCAAACTATCATTATTTGCCTATGACATAATTCTATACTTAGAGGATTTAAAAACTCCACCAGAAAACTTCTAGAATTCATAAATAAATTTAGCAAAGTAGGATATAAAATCAATTCCCACAAATCAAATGCATTTCTATACATCAGTGATAAATCCTCTAAAAGAGAAATTAGGAAAACTACCCCAGTCACAACAGCCTCAAAAAAAAAAAAAAAAAAAAAAAAAAAAAAAAAAAAAAAAAAAAAAAAAAAAAAAAAAAAACCAAACTTGGGAATCAGTTTAACAAAAAAGGCTAAAAACCTCTACAATGAAAACTATAGAACACTAAATAAAGACATTGACAAAAACCTTAAAAGATGGAAAAATTTCCCATGCTCAAGTGCTGGCAAGTCTGTAGGGGAAAAGGCACACTCAAACAGCAGTTGGCACTACAATTTGGTATAACCACTATGGAAAGCAGTATGGATCATCCTTAGAAAACTTATAATAAAACAACCATTTGACCCAGCTATCCCACTCCTTGGTCTATATCCAAAGGACATATAAACAGCATACTATGGTGTCACTGCCACTTCAGTGTTTATAGCTGCACAATTCAAAATAGCTAAATTGTGGAACCATCCTAGATGTCCTTCAATAGATGAATGGATAAAGAAAATGTGGTATATATACTCAATGGAATATTACTCAGCAGTAAAGGCAAATAAATTATAGCATTTGCAGGTAAATGGATGGATTTGGAGAATATCATGCTAAGCAAAATAAGCCAATCCCCCAATACCAGAGGCTGAATGTTTTCTCTGATAAGTGGATGCTAATCCATAATTGGGATGCCATAGGATGATTGGAGGAAGTTTCAATGGGGTAAAAGGGAAGTGAGGAGGGGGTATGGGGTTATGAAAGTTGGTGGAATGAGACAGACATCATTGCCTTAGGTACCTGTATGATTGCATGAATGGTGTAACTCTATTTTATGTACAACTAGAGAAGTGAAAAACTTTGCTCCATTTATGTACATTGAATTGAAAAGCTATCTGCTGTCATGTATAGCTGACTTGAACTAAAATAAAATAAAATAAAATAAAATAACAGTATATTATCCATATCAACTCATGCTTTATTATTTTGAACAATACAGTGTTTATAAAATAAACATCTGTGCTACATACAGATGCCATACTATACTGATTTCTTAGTTTGTGCTTTCAGCATCTTTACCTACATTTAACTGATTCTTTAATGATTTCTAAAATAAATTAGCTTATGTTTGTATATTAAAATTTTACTTAATGCAAATTTTTGAAGACAAAATATGGAAACATGAATACCCACACCATAACTTCTATAAGAAATCAGAATAATTTATGTTATTAACACATATGTGTAAAAGCATGAATTGCCTTCTAGTTATTACTTTGAAAATTAATAATATGCATAGTCTTTAGCAAAGATGAGACTATTGAAGATACTCATAGCAACAGCACTAGAGTCAAATGATTTTATAAATATTTGCTATGGTTTTCTACTATGCCCAGAATAAATGGCTTTTGAAAATAATAGTTGAAGTGAGGCTAAGGCGTTTAATCATTCTGAAAACTTTTTTATTGTGTACATATGACATTGCAATAGAGATGATTTTTATTACAGCACACACCAAAACACAATTAAAAACAAATCATTTCTTCTCTGTCAAAGTTTGAAATTTTTGCTACCCCTTTATTTTTTGAGACTTCATCCTGTGTAGGGGTGAATTTTCAGAGCTAGTGTGAAGAAAAATTATTGGGATTCCTGCAGCCAGCAATTCAAGTAATCTCATATCCTTGAAAAGACAGTGAAAATGAATTCTGTGATAACACCTATTCCTAGGGATTGGAGGTGACAATTGTAGACTGCGCAAATGGTTGCTGTCCTCTCTGGGGTTTCAAGGTTTGGAGCTATTCTGTGTGCCTTCAAAGAGAGCTAACCTGCATTTTGTAATTGAAAGTAATACCTATATAAACAGGATATCAGAGTAAAGAATGGATATAATTTCTATGTAAATTGAATATCATTGCATGATATTCTCCTCTTGTTATTTGATATGTGTAACTAAAATATTGTGTATTCATCAATAATGGATTACTAATCAATAAAGGATGTCTTCTGTCTTATCAAAATTTTTCCTATTAATAGATATAAGTTGAATAGATAAGTTCTGCTCACACATTAAATTTGATGAATACTGCACAGCAATGCATATCCCACTTCACTCATGGGCAAGCATTTTGAAGATGTGCTGCACTGAAGATATAGTGCAAACTTATGTTGAAATAATCCAATAATGATTTCAAGATTTAACAAAATCAAAATCAGCAGAAAACTCATACACTTATACTTTCTTAAAGATTCTAGTGTCTTATAATTGGCAAAATTCAAATTATTCATAAGGATTTTCATATTCCTCAAAAAGCCTCTAGGCTTGAAAGAAATTAATTTGTAATTTAAATTAAAGATAAGTTTTGATGACTCAAAAATTCTGATTTTTTTTTTAGTTTACTTGATAGTGAATTAAGACTTAGGTATGTTTTTCTTTTTAAACCTTCTGCCTCCAGTATTTTCTCTTTATGTAAGTTACTTCCCTTGTATCTTTTGCCAAATTTGGGTTGGCATTTTAAAAAATGATTCTACATTGGAATCACAATTGTGGCATATCTCCACAACACATTATTAGAAAGCAATAGAGAGAAAAGTATTCTAGTACTCATAACAATATATTCTTTAAAATTGGAAATCAAATCTTCAGGTTTTTACATTGCAGTGTAGCTATTGAATGATACTCAGCTTCCTATTTAAAAATATCCTGAACTCATGTTCATGATTTCTCACTACAAAATACCATTATGCCCAGTAAACTTGGCTAATAGACATGAAAAACATTGAATATAACCAGGTCTCATTTGACCTGCCCACTACATGCTTATTATTTGTCTCCTTATTAGGAAAGAGGTAAATTATCTCTTCAGTACCCTCTTTAGATCAAGGTGACACTCTATGATAGGTTAGCCAATTTGCAGAGACAGATTACAATTACATTTCAGTATACTTAGATCAAAATACTCTCCATCATTTATTCCTAAAATCTAAATTTTAATTTTTATCTTCCTCTATCTATTCTCTCTAGTATTTGTCCTTCCTTTTATGGATTCTTGCCACTGACTTCTTCCTAACTATAATTTTTACCACCCACTTTACCTCTGCCATAATCTTCAACATTTCTAACCAAGAAATTACTCTAAAATTTAAATTTCTGACTTTCTAAAAATGTTAAAACCTTTAAAGGATACCTATTTTCCTTAAAGTAAAGCCCGTACTTAAAATGGCATGTGTGACCATTTGAGAAATTGCTCTTGTCCATGTCATTCAGCTTTGTTGCTAAGGTGCTATTGCCTCACTTTTTCTTAGAATCTTATACTGAACTCTTCAATACCTGGACTTAGAAACAGTTTATAACATGATCCTATCTCCACAAGCTCAGCTTCAGTTAAGCATCTCTAGTATCTATCAGGCAATTTGGTTGAAGGAAATCTGATTAGGTATCATCTTCCCACCCCCTAAAATAAGTCATACTTTCTTCTCTTTACTCACGAAGACTCTAGTCTCATATTACCTTTTTTCATTTTTTTGCACATTTGAAAATTAATATAGTATTCAAGTTGCCTGAATCAAAATCATATAGCTTGATCCACAACAGCTATAATTAATCCACAACAGCTGTAATCCACAACTAATCTCTGTGCACAAAGATTTCAAGTGAAAATGTGGCCATGATTTGAGTGGTAAAGACATTAAGAATAAACTTTCAGATGGCTGTAAGTCATAGCAATAACTTTGACACCAGATCTTCTGGAGAAGTGAAGAATTTAGAGCTGAATGTTCTAAGTGGAAAAATAGGACCAAGTTGTGATAAAAGGTTTTCTCATGGGAAATCTGACAGTACTGAAGGCAGTGTCAATGAAGTTTGGGCCATATAAATCCATATCTTCATATACACTGTTGTCAGTGTCAACCAAATTAACTTCATTTAGGTAAAATATCAACCCATGGCTAAGAAATTTAGGCTGTATTATATATCCAAGCAGAGCACTGACAAATGGTGACTCTTCCAGAATGATCAAGAATCACTGTCATCTGTAAGGGACTGACGACATGCGAGAACCTAAAAGTAACCAAAAGTAACAATAATTGTTCCGTTTACAGAGTCTCAAATCTATAGGCATTCACTCGGCTATTGAAGATGTATCCCCACCGATTCTACAGTGCAGTTCAAGCACAGAAAGAAAAGAGCATTGCAGAATGGAGAGGTCAAGGAGGTTCTTTAAGTCCATTACATGTGATTCCTTGGGCATTATCTACTACAGATAAATGCACTTTCTAAGTACACCTATTTGCTTGACAGCAATCTGGCTGGCCCCAGAATGTGCTGGTCTTCTAAACAAAATAGATCATGATTTTTTTTTCTAATAACAAGGAAGAAACTGGTGATCAAGGTCAAAATAATGTATAAAATTATCATGACCTAAAGTGAGTATAAAATTGACAGTAGTATAAATATAAATAGTATAAAATTAACATATTTTACTGGGAAACATTTACAATCTAGTAGGGTTAAATAACCTCAAGCTTAATAAGTGGTCTGAGGGCTTTGAAACTTTTACTGATAATGCAATGAATTCTTGTGGAGTAGGATAATATAGGGGTAATAGATCATTTTTAGGATTAGTTATGAGGATAAAACAAATAAAAGCTCAAGTCATGAAGACTGGTGGCAACAAAGGTATATGACAAAATCTTGATGTCTTAACCATTCCTTAACCTATTGATCCTCATAAACCCAACCTCTCCTCCTGAATGCCCAGAACCACAGAGGCAGCTCAGATCAGCTACTTCAGCAATATTATGTATTTACTTATAAAATCTATTTTTTTATTCATGATTCCATTTATTTGTAACTTTAAAAGAGGCAAAATCTATCTATAGTGGAAACAAAACCCTCCTAATTTCTGCAGGCAAGGGTTGACTGAAGGGGAGTGAAGGGTCTCTCTGGGTGTGAAATTTATTATTAAATTTTATTTTAAAATTATATCTATACATTTTATTTTGTATACAAAAAGGAAATTTGTTTGTGTGGTGATACCAAACTTCAAACTCCTGTGGTAAATTGTGTTACTGAATTAAAAGTATTGCAAGATATGTCCTTAAAACATCTCACCCTTGCCCTGGATTTTCCTCTTCACAATTGGTTTCTCTCTCACACATATTGTCTCAGGTGCAGTTTTAAATAGGGAGGAACAGACATGCCAAACTAGACATACTATTAGACATTAGTTAGAAAATTTGTAAAAGTCTTTCTCTATCAAAAGAAATTTATCAAGGTAAACAGGAGAAGAAGTAGAAGAAAAATTAACAGAGAAGTTGTGAAGCAGTAGTAGTACTTTTTAAAGAATTTATAGACAACGTGCTTGTGTTTTTGATATGAAATAGAAGCAGAGACTTACGACATCATTAAATCACACATTCATTTTTGATGAAAAATCAACAATAATTGCTCCCTTTACAGAGTCTCAAAGCTATAGGCATTCATTCTGCTATGAAAGATATATTCCCACTGATTCTCTTCAAAATCTCTGTTCTTGTCACTCTTGCTTTCTCTTTTGGTATTCACTTGTATGTGAAGCCATCTTGTCCTATAATTTTAAACCAGTTTATTTGATCTTCCTCATAGTCTAATATGGGGTGTCTGTGGCAAGCACTGAGGACATCCCTTATGTGTTCACAAATATGCATGTCATGGTGGCTAGTCACACAACATATTTTTATCTGCCAGTTGCTTTCTTCTTTTGATGGGTATTAACACATTTAGCCAATCTGTGAGCATTGGTTTTGCTTTCTTCTGCATGTTGACCCTTTTTCCTTGCAGAGTTTTGTATGGTAAGCCTATTTTCCAATCCATCCAAGAATACTAAGAAAACTCTTAGCTTCTTGTTAGATATGAGCAAAATCAGTATGTGTTTCTGAATTTTACAGAACCCTCCTGGGAAATGTTTCTTTCAGCTTCACCCTTCATTAGGTTTAAATAGTTCTCCATGGTTGTGAGAGGGAGAATGCTGCTGTCCTTTAATGTGATGTAGCCTCTTTCACAGTGTCCTCAAGCCAAAAGACTTTTAAAATTTGATTATTTCCAGGACTAATCTTCCTTTTCATCAGATATATTTTGTCATATCAGTAGCAAACGTAGCTTAGACTCAAGTCAGGATCACTAATGTATAAAGTATGTACATGGCAACTTCATCATGTGTGGTACATACAAGTTTCATGATAACAGTTCTTATCTAGAAGTTATATGCTAAAATGATAAGAAATTGTCTTATACAATCCAAACCATTTTCTCTTCGAATAATAACAATTTGAATTCAAATTATCCATGTATGTTTACATATTAAATATGTATGTTTTGGTATATATGTGTGTGTGTGTGTGTGTGTGTGTGTGTGTTTGTGCGTGTATTAGATAAACAAAGAGAGGGTTTGAAACCTTTAATTTAAATATCTTCCCTAAATGAAAGTTCTGAAATTTGGAGAGTATAAGGTTGATGTTTCCTAAACTATAATAAAAATGAAGCCAGGCGTGGTGGCTCACGCTTGTAATCCCAGCACTTTGGGAGGCTGAAACAGGAGAATCGTGGAGTTCAAAGCCAGCCTCAGCAACAGCGAGGCACTAAGCAAGTGCGAGGCACTAAGCAACTCAGTGAGACCCTGTCTCTACAGAAAACACAAAATAGGGCTGGGGATGTGGCTCAGTGGTTGAGTACCCCTTAGTTCAATCCTTGGTACCAAAAAAAAAAAAAAAAACAAACTGAATTTATTTATGACTCCATATCTCATACAGTGTGAGTGGTTATATTCTAGGCATTCTGTTTTTCAGAAAAATTAATGGTCTTCTTAAATTTTTGTTGTTTTTATAAAAACAACAAAAAAATCTTCAATTTAACAAATGGGTTGTAATATTAATGAAATATTTTATGCAGTAGCTGGCTGTGCCTGCATACATTTCCACTTTATGCAATGTAACCCATATATAATAGCTTGAACACTTCCAAATATTTTACATCTATATAGTAATCCAAATCAATCTGTCATATAAAATTATGCCATTAAAATATTAATGAAGTACAATGTTGTTTTAAAATTAGGTGCCTGTTTATTAAGATACAATAAGTTGGAACACTTAACAAAAGTGATAATAGTCTGCTTAAACAAACAATTAAAAAGTAAATGGATTTTTGACCTATTAATTTTCCTGATTTGATTTGCTTAAGGAATATTCTACTTGCCACTTCCACTGTTCTAATTTTCCCAAGAGTCAAATTTATGAATGATTTTGAATAACTTTTTCATTTTATATGTCTTATCAATGTAAAAGATGAGAGTAGTTTTTGATAAAAATGAGTGGAGTTAAAATTCAAGTTTGTTATGTTGATGAATTTTTTTTGCTATTATTAAATCCTTTATTTTCTGAGGAAGGTTATATACATTTTACTGTATATATGAGAAAATTAGAGGGTAACATTACCAAAAATTTATATTACTTGGAGGCATACCCATCGTAACTAGATCTTAAATTTTATTCTTCCAGGAATTTATTTCTCCTACTTCTCTGGCTCAGGAACAGACCATTATGCATCACCTGAGATTTTACCCTCAAACGTGGGTTATTAGGAAAAGAAAGTGTTATTAAATCAAGTTTTATGAGCTATCTTCACATATTTATTCTTCCAATCACATGATATAATACACATAAGATACAAAAAATTAAGTGAATTTCCTAGTTTTGTATATCAGGCTTGAATTTGGGTTTCTTTTTGTCTTCCATATGTACTCTGTTTAAATCTCTTCTTAAAATAGGAATATATTCATTTTCTTTCATGCATATAGGTCTACCAATAGCTGTATAACAATCTGTTTCTAGGGACAGAAGGTGGTACCCAATTGCAAATACAAAACCATTTTTTGATATAAGGTTATTAGATTATCGGTATAGTATTTTAAATTCTTAGTTACCTACCAGTGTTTATGAAAATGCATTTGGATCGTTTTATTAACTGTAGCTATGATGAATTTCAGTAGTGACCAGTTATATTTTTTTGTTGGATTTCTTAAAGACCTGACATATGAATGTTCTAAAATATGACCCAAGTAAAATTATAATTTTGGAGAAACATGAGAATTTTCAAAATAACCATCTCGACTATTCATATTCATATTGAGTCATATGCCTCTCCTGTCTTTACTCCGTCTAAGCTAAGAACTAGGTAAGTTTTTAAAAACAGTGAAAGCACCTGTTTTCTCTTTCACCAGGTACCTTTATAATCTCACCCACAGATTCCCATAAACACCAACATAAAAAGCTCTAGAAAAGAGAAGCAACATGTATTAAAAGTTTCATTCCACCTACTTTCTTGCTCTCATGAGTCCTTTTACCTGCTTCTCATTATACTGCCCTGATTTCTTTGGACGCTAAGTACATGGTTCAGTGCTTATTTTCATGGCTGAACTAATTCACATATTTCAATATAATTAACATCAATAAAAAGTGGTGCTTGCAAAAAAAATCCCCACTGGTAATATATATCAGCAGCACACATATGTATATTTAATGAAATTTTAAATAGAATTCTTTATTTAAAATCTAAGCTACATGTGATATTGTTTAGTGATTTGTTTATTAATATAGACTAAGATGAAGCAAATATTCTTCATTGTATGAATTGCACATGTACTTATTCAAAGGAAGGTAACTTTGATCAAAATATTTATGTTCATTTGATACTAAATATTGGAGGGAAAATGTTAGATTATTCATTTTTTTAATATTTCAGAGCACAGTAGCACTTGGTACTTAAGAAACTGATATTCTAAATGTCATTTCATTATTATTTAAAGATAAGAATATTGTACTATATTAAGTAATATATCATACTTACTTAAATATTAACCTACATGAATTATTTACCATTTGCTAGGGAAAGTCTTTACATAGCTAAAATGTAGAAATTAGAAATATTGGCAGTAAAATCCTGAGAAATTAGAAATAAGTGTTATTAGATGAACAAACTCGATTATAGTGTTCATTATCATCACTTCCATTTTATAGGATAGGTGTAAATTCTCTAAAACTTGATTCTTCTTTAGGAATTCATTCCAAGTTAAAAAAAGAAAAGGAAGAATAGGAGGAGAAAGAAAAGGGAGAGGAGGAGGAGGAGAAAAAAGAAATGAAAAGAAAAAAAAGAAGTACTCATTTTCACAAACAACTAGGTTTTATTTAATATAAAAAAAAACCACAAACATAAATTTTAAGTAATTGTTTCACTTCTTACCCATCACTGTAATATGATCCTAGGAAGCTAACACAATGTATGGTTTTTCACAAAGTTACACCCTTTGTGAGTTCCTCTGGGCCTAATAAATAATCCCTCCAACCATGTACCCAGCATCACTCTTCCTACAGTATAAATTATATTCTAGATGTAGGTGACAATGATGAGACTTAAGTCAATTCAGAGATCTCCATCTCAATAGGACAGAAGGATATGACTATTACATGTTTGGGCCCCAATTCAAGTGTTTGATTTGCATTTGGTCAAGCTCCCAATTTGAGCTTCCTCAATAAGAATTAGTAACAGATATCTAAAAGTATACTATGCAGTAAACTAACTATAAATTCAAACTCTGAAACTATATTATCTAAATTTTTTTTTTTTTGGTGGGGCTGGAGAATTAATCCAGGGCCTTGTGCATTTGAGGCAAGCATTCTACCAATGGAGCTATATCCTCAGCCCTAGATTATCTAAATTTGAACACTAGTCTGTTGCTAACTAGCTGGTTGACCTTAAGCCACACGTTAAATGATCACATTTGGGTATAGCCTTTCTATATCTCACTGTGATCCTTTCTAAAATGATGGTGCCACTAATGCCACCTATCTCATTGTGTCCTTGTGAGAAATAACAGATGCTCCTTGACAGAAAATTGGATAACATCCTAATATGGATTCAAACTAAAAAGCTTCTTCTCACCAAAGGAAACAATCAATAACATGATGAGAGAGCCTACAGAATGGGAAAAAATCTGTACCACATGCACTTCAGACAGAACACTAATCTCCAAGATGTATAAAGAACTCACAAAACTTAACACCAAAAAACCTTCAAATAACCCAATAAATGGGCTAAGGAACTGAACAGACACTTTACCGAAGAAGAAATACAATTGATCAACAAACATATGAAAAAATGTTCATTTAGCAATTAGAGAAATGCAAATCAAAACTACACTAAGATTTCATCTCACTTCAGTCAGAATGACAATTACCAAGAATAAAAGCAATAATGAGTATTGGCAAGGATGTGGAGAAAAAGGTACACACATACATTGCTGGTGGTACTGCAAATTGGTGCAATCACAATGGAAAACAGTATAAAGATTCCTTAGAAAACTTGGAATGGAACCACCATTTGACCCAGCTAACTCACTCCTTGGTCTATACCCAAAGGACTTAAAATCAGCATACTATAGTGATGCAGCCACAACAATGTTTATAGCAGCTCAATTCACAATAGCTAAACTATGGAACCATACTAGATGTCCTTGAACAGATGAATGGATAAAGAAACATAATGGTACATAAACACAATGGAATATTACTCAGCCTTAAAGAAGAATGAAATTACGGCATTTGAAGGTAAATGGATGGAATAGAGAATATCATGCTAAGTGAAATAAACCAATCCCCAAAAAACCAAAATCCAAATATTTTCTCTGTAAGTGGATGCTGATCCTTACTGGATCAGTGGGCTAGGGAAGAATGAAAGAACTTTGACTTGTGTAGAAGAGAGTGAGGGGAGGGTTGGGGCTGTGGGGATGAGAAGGATGGTAGAAAGTGACTGGCATTATTACCCTATACACATATATGATTACACTGCTGGAGTAACTCTGAACTATGTACAACGAGAGCAATGAGAAATTGGACTACATTTGTATACTATATGTCAAAATGCATTCTATTGTAAAATAAATTAATTAAATAATTTTTAAAAGTAAATTTCATATACTTGCCCTACCAAACATCATAAATCGGAACCACAGAACACAGTATAGTATGAGTTCTGTACTCTTGTGATGGCATGGCTGACTGGCTTCCTGCCACTACTCAGGATTGCCGAAGAGTATCATACATAATAGAAAAGAAAATATCAAAATTCAAAAATTGAAGTATAATTTGTACTGAATGCATATCACTTTTGGATCATTGTAGAGTTGAAAAATCCTTCATCAGAGACTCTCATAAATATGGAATTATTATAAAATAATTTTAATTGTAATTGTATAACAAAATATATAATTATAAAATAAAATCATTAAATATTCTTATATTAAATAATTATTATTTCATAATTATTACTAAATAATAATTGTTTATTACAATAAATGTTTTTATTCTTATTTTAAATTTTATTTACCAAGCTATTTAAAAATTATATAAATATTTTAGACCAAATCTGTGCATTTATTAAGGTCATGTGTCCATCTTTAATTCTTTGAAAAAAAAATTGGTTGACCACAGGACAAGTGAATCTTGAACTTAAGGTAAAGTATTTATACTTTGTACTGACTTTGACTAGACATTCTTAAAGGATGCTCTGTGCAAATAAACAACAGAACAACAACAAAAATTATCAAAATCCAAAATCTAAATGATTCATATAGGTTTATTGTCTCTATTGAACCATGGAAATTAATTAAATATTTATTTATAAGAACTAGATGCTAAATATGAGTTTGAATTTTACTAGTGATTTGCATAGTATCATATGAAACCAAGTTAGGTTTCTGACATTTTGTTATTTAGCACATCAATTCATTTTTATCTAGGTTAGAATTCACAATCTTTTCCTGTTTTAAAAAGATACTTATTTAGCAAAATTTAAGACTTATAGTGATGTCCTATTTACTTTTGTCTCAGTTCATTAATGAAGGAGTTGCAAAGCCCAGCTTGGACTTTATTCCCAGGGTATCTCATTAGAAACCTTGATATGACTAAAATAAGGTACATTTATTTTTATGGTTCATTTATAGCCCTTCAAAATATTTTTAATCTTTTGGAACATTTTTGTATTGACAATCTTTTGTAGCTCTTTTAACCATTAAGATAACCTTATGTGGCAATTATATTTAGAATTAACATAAATTTAAATTATTTGAGCATTCATTTTAAGGTAGGTACACCACCAATTTTCATTTATGTATTTATTCTTTTGTAGATACATGTCATTTTCTTCTTAAATACAATTTGTTACACATCTGTGGGGAAAGAAAATAGAATCCTCAGCTAGAAATTTTCATATTTGATTTATAAAATTATTTTGTATACTTTTCCTATTTTTTCTTTCCATTCTAGAACCATATGAAGCTGAAAGTCTAAGAGCCCACTCTTGAAAATTATTATAATTGCATATTTCTTTCTATTATGATTCATACTGCTATCTTTTTCTTATATATTTGTTAAAATTATTTCTATTCTCTTCGACTGAAATAGCTAACACAGTCTATTAACTGCCCTTTTCTTCTTCCTACATTCCAGAGTATTTTCTTTACTGCTTAGTTACCTTTACTTATTACTTTATTTTTGAGCACTTAATTTTTAGATTTTTTTCTCTAAACTACCCTTTATGAAATTGTTTGTTGCTTGTGATCTTATAAAATCCATGTTCAATCCTACTTGTGTTTTAAAAATACCATGATATTATTAACACATTTCCAATGCATAAGACCAATGAAATATAGATTAAAAATTTGACCATAAACTTTATTTGCATGTATACATAGATTCATATGTATGTATATTTGTGATAGAAAAACAAAATCTGTATTTTTTCTATTCTTTTTATTTTTCTCTAAACATAATATACTTTATTTTATTAGTCTTATAGGAATATTTGCAAAATAATATTATGAACAAGAATTAACTCTACAAAGTTTTGTTAATAATCATAGTTTGTTTTCTGTGAAAAATAAGTTGAACCCATATGTAGTCAATAACTGTTATGGGAACAAGCACTCAAAGATGATTCTTGACTAAAAACTATGCTTATTATAATAATTTATTTTATATTAATAGCTTTGGTAATATAGGAACTATACTAAGTTAGCAGCAGTAAAAACAAAAGTCAGTTAAAATGAGGGGATTTATGTCCTTGATATTCGTTTTGCTTAAATCATCACTCATGTTAAACTAATACCTTAAAGTGAAAATTTTCATGAAAAAATTTCTATTTTATTCAAACTTGAAATAAGGAGATATTATAAAAGATATATTTTTTCAGTTTTTTAAGATGTATGTTTAAAAACAGTAATAGAAGCAGGAATATTCTATTGTTCTTTTAGATCATGTGATTCAGTAAAATTCACAATAAAAAGTAAGCAATTGCAAATATTAAGTGTGTCAAGAATCCACATGCTAAAAAGAATAAAACTGACACAAAAAATAGAATGCCATTTTAAGCACAATAATAAACTTTTCTTATAATATGGCATTTTATCTCATGCCATAATATTTTCTTTTGGCTGTCAAATTGATATATTTTTATTGTTTACATTATACAATTTAATCTGTCCTTAAAATTTGGGAATAAAACATGTAACATGTTGACATACTTAATATTTTTCTTCACATTATTTTTAGATTTAGATATTTGATTCATGTTTTTAACTCCTGTGTGCTATTTGTCATGAATAAATATTTTGTTTTATTATACCTTATTTAGATAAAAAGCATTACCTTCTTTAGATAAGCATTAGATTTAAAATAGTTTTCTTGTTTGCATATCCTGCACATTTCAGACAATGTTAAAGTCTTGCCATTATCTAGGGAAGTATTTCTGCTGAAGGATCTCATCAGCATCTGTGGTGTCAGGAGAGGCATTATCATTATAACCGCCCTTTCAGTTGGCCTACCTAGCACCTAACAGTGGGTTGGGATGTTATTAATAATAGCTTTGTGTAGTAATTTACTACTCACTCCCACCTTTTGCAGTGCTGGGGATTGAACCCAGGGCCTCGTGCATGTCAGGCAATAGCTCTAATACTTAGCTACATTCCCAGGCCCAGTAGTAATTTATATTTCACAATGTTCTTCAGTCCCATAAAACAACCATATGGTTGAAATTGTGATGTCTACAATTACCTGAAAGAAAAAAAAACAACTTAATTTTTACAACAGTCATTTCTAGATACAGTAAAATGCGTTTAGTAGGAGGAAATAAATGAACCATTTCTATCCAACTTAAATTTCTTCTCAGTTTTATTTGTTAAGAATATTACTGTAATATAAAACAAGACAACTCAACTCTTTTCTTTTAGCTGTACCTACTTCTCCGCAGTATTGGTGAGAAAGGTATATTTTTTATGACTTAGAATTGTATAAAATATTATTTCTAATATGTAAAGTTCATAAGTACTATAATTAGGGAAAATTAATGTTTCCATTGTCTTTTTTCTTTGCCTTATTATGTGATTGTTATTTCATTTCAATTTGTCAAAAAAAGTCACTTTATTTCCTAAGGTTCATTAAAAAATATTGAAAAGGTACCATAGAGGTGCATAGCCATGTGGGAAATACTGTGTCAAAATTCAGTGTAGCATACTTCTAATGAAAGCTGCATAAGTTACATAAATATGTGAATTTACTCAGTGTGTTAAATACCTGGAAAAATGCAAGTGACTTT
This sequence comes from Geosciurus inauris, assembly GCA_004024805.1. NCBI lineage: Eukaryota > Metazoa > Chordata > Mammalia > Rodentia > Sciuridae > Geosciurus > Geosciurus inauris. The sequence continues at coordinate 20,475 of PVHX01002073.1, forward strand.
TTCAAAATATAGTTCATCATATCTCTTTTTTGTTTGCTTTTGGTACTGGGGATTGAACTCAGGGGTACTCGCCCATTGAGCCACATCCCCAGCCCTATTTTGTGTTTTATTCAGACAGGGTCTCACTAATTGCTTAGTGCCTCGCTTTTTGTTGAGGCTGGCTTTGAACTCGCGATTCTCTTGTCAGCCTCGCAAAGTGCTGGGATTACAGGCATGCGCCACTGTGCCCAGCTCGGTTTGCTTTCAAAATCTGACTATTAAAACTAACACATTGGCCAACATTTTGTACCTTTTTATGTCTTTGTAAATTTTACAAATAAAGGCCTTGATGTTGATTTGACAAGCCCAATTGTATGCACATTTAAAGTCATCCTGTTTATTGTACAATAGGCTTTTACATGTTGCATCAAATTACATCTCCACAACATTATTTGTATACCAACAATGGAATTTCTGATATTTTTCCTTAATTAATCTAATAAAAAAGAGGTTTATTTACCTCCATTGTACAGATCACAACTCCAAAAACATCTTTAAATATTCACAGACTCCTGCTTTTAAAGTGATCACTATTTATTCCAACCTCACTTTCACAATCCATGTTTTCCTTGCTAATTTCAGAAAGTAATTTAATTTTCTATGTATTCAATCTTCTTTCCTTCTCTCTTTATATGTGTCTCATCTCTCTTCCTGTCTCTCTCAACTTACCCCTCTATCTTGCCCTTTTTTCCTTGGCTCATATTTTTGCTTCTGAATCTGTATGGCTCATTGTTGATGATTAGATACTATTTGATTACTAGAGAATACTGATCACATTCTTTTTCTTTTGCAGAAATTTTTAACAATTTTTAGGAATTTTATTATTTCAATGATTGCTATGCCATTTTTAATAGTACCTAAATTAAAGGAATAAATATATAGAATTTTGAAATTTCTTATACAATGGCACTCACACTCTCACTCCCTGTGTGTGTGTGTGTGTTTGTGTGTGAATTATATTCATATGTATTCACATATATATGAATTATAATACAAGTATGGTTTACACATCCCAACTGAGAACAGTTTGCCTCTTGATATATTTATATATATTGAACTCAGGTGCATTTAACCACTGAGCCACATCCCTAGTTCTATTTTGTATTTTATTTAGAGACAGAGTCTCACTGAGTTGCTTAGTGCCTCTCAGTTGCTGAGGCTGGCTTTTAACTTGCAATGCTCCTGCTTCAGCCTCCCAAGCCACTGGGATTACGGGAGTGCATCACCATGCCTTTAGTAATTGTGTTCAACAACTTCTTTCTTGATCTGGAGGTGACATATCACTTATTTAATCTATAAATGTAATATTAAATAAAATAATATATAAAAATTTTAAATAGGTAAACTATGTAGGCATTATTATTATCTCAGTTTACCAAATGAGAAGGCTAGGACTCAAAGAAGTAAAGTATATGCTCATAGTATATAGTTGATAAGTAGCAGAGCTGTATATTTTATTCTGGTTTCCAGAAATTCAGTGATTAATTTCTTGAAGCCATGCTGTACTGATTCTTCGTATATTTAACTTTGTGTATTTAACTTTCACATACTAAATTTACTCCACTATTCCTTGTTAATCATTAGATATGCACATATCTACATTAATATTCTTCTGATTTTCTAATCTACAATTAATTGTTTTTCTTCACCATTTCAAATATTTGTGCCAGTTATTTTGTTCTTTAAATTTCATTAACTAGAACTTTCAAAATATGTCAAAAATAATGATGGAAGCAGGCAACCTCTTCTGAATTCTCACTTTTAATAGAAATGCTCTTTACATTCTCTGTGCAACTATGTTAATGACAGTTGCATGTGTTCCTAGTATATTCATTGTGCTTCTTAGGAATATGTTGAATTTTCTCAAAAGCCTTTCTTGTATATGTTCAATATTCAGATATTTAACATATTTCCCAAATTTGCAATATTATTGCATTTTAGAATGTTTCCTGTGTGATTAAAAACTTTATTCTCTATGTGATAAAGGACTTTTTTCTGCTATTAGATTATTCCATTTTAATTGTGATTTTTCTATTTTGGACTATTTGAATATTTTTTGTTTTATAATTACATATCATCCATTAATTTTATATTTTCTCTATGAGTTCTCAGTCACAACATAATAGGAATTTTATAATTATGGCGAGATTTTCCTCTTTATTATTTAAAACAATGTAAGTGGCATATGGATTATCTTTACATTTTTAATTTTAATATTTATATTTTATTCTTATTATCTTAATTAGGCTCCCTTATGATTTGTTATGTTGAGGTTTGAAAGCTCTTTCAAGTTGTCTTAGCTGTTTTATCCATTACAATCTTCTACAACTAATTTTCCTTCTTTAATATTTTCTTCTTAAGTTGTTTGCTGTCTTTAATCTTCAATAGAATTTCTAGTTATTTTCATTTTAAATCACTTAGATTCAGTAACAAATTTTGTAAGCTCCCGAATCTTCCTCTTAGTATGTATTTGGATCACTGTTCAGCATTTAATATTCATTGTTCTTGGCATTGCTATAGTTGGTTACCTCAAGGGTTGGCAAATGGTTCACCAGGAATCAAATGATGACTACTGCCTGTTTTTGAAAATAAAATTTTATTTAAATACATCCATACCCTTGTGTTTATATGTTTCTATTGTTGCTTTCATGCTGCAGTGGCAGATTGGAGTCACCAGAGCAGACATCAAATAGCCCTCAAAACCTGAACTACTTCCTTATTTCCCTTTATAGCAGTGTACAATGTATGGTGGGGGAAATTTGACAAGCCAGATGATGCCTCAGATGTTGACCAGCTTCAACTTTATCCTGCTAATAGGTATGGTTCCACACTATTGAAAGAGTCTCTGCTTTTTTATCCAAATGTCAATTTGCCATTTGAAGTATAAGGTTTTCTTGATGAAAAAAGGAGTTTAATTTCACAGGTAAAGTAACTCCTATTTGTTTGCAAAATATGCCCCAGCAAGAAAGGATGCTGAGAACCATTAAAAAGCTAAAATGTATAACAGCTACAAATGCATCCACTTGCCTGGAGTGAACTGGGGGATGCCAACAGCACCCATGGAAGTCCACTCCCTGTTTGTCTCAGTTCTACTTGCACCTAACCCTAGATTTACTTTATCTAGTCACAGCTTCCCTGGTATTCTGATTGGTCATATTTAACTGTAAAAATGCATATGATGAATATTAATTGGATGAACTTTAGTGTAGTTGTTTCAGAGACTATAATAGATACTTCTTGTCTTTAGTCTTGTCATATATTGGAAATATCATTTCACTTCTATAGATGTAAATAACTTGTCTGGGAGTGTTCATCTTGACATCCCCAGGGAGTTTTTAGTCTCTGATTACCTGGTAATTTTAGAAATGAAGGTTGCTATAGGTGTATGTTCACAGTTAAAATGGGGTAGTAGAACCCAAAGTGGATAATCTGGGTACCAAACAAAATTTTCCACCCTCATCTTTTAATAGCCTTATATACTCATATTGACCTCAGTAAATTACCCCTACAAGTATGACAACTTTTCTCTGTGAATTCTTATTTCCTGGCTTAAAGATCCAACACTAACCAGGAGAACTGTATGAATGTCTTTTCTTGCAATTACAGTCAAAATTTGCACTTAATCTTTCTGCAAGTGGAACACTCAGTAAGGGTGAGTGGGAAAAAATTTATTTGTACTCTTATATTCTGGATCCATGTGCTCTCCCTACCAGATAGAATGACTGTAAATTGGCATTTCTTTAAACTATCTACTATAGCTTGAAAAAACGCCCTGTTCTTTCAGGGTGCCATGGTTAAATTGCAATGTAAGTTACGTCTCCAATGCTTATATCATTGTTTTATCTGTCTGATACCTTCTCTAATGATGCAGTATGTAATAAAACTAGTTGATCCATAAGTCATGCACCCAAACTAATTTGTTTTTCATAAAATAAACTTTTGGTAGCCGGGCGCGGTGGTGCAAGCCTGTAATCCCAGCACTTAGGGAGGCTGAGACAGGAGAATTGCGAGTTCAAAGCCAGCCTCAGCAACGGCCCACTAAGCAATTCAGTGAGACCCTGTCTCTGCATAAAACACAAAATAGGGCTGGGGATGTGGCTCAGTGGTCCAGTGCCCCTGAGTTCAATGTCCACTACCAAAAAAAAAAAAACAAATAAAATAATTTTTTGGTCAAAACAGATGTACATAGAATCCTACTTCAGATGTTTATCCCTTTCTCTTATATCATTTTTTGTCAGGGCTCTCCTTCTGATTTCTACATGTTACTCTACCTGCATTGCAAACCATTCTGGAAATCAGTGAATTAAAAGACTAACCTTTTATTATTACTGTATGTCTGGTATGGCCTAGCTAATTTCTTCTGAAATCTCTTTTGTGTGTGTGATCAGATGGAGGTCCAGATGACATCTGGATCAGCTAGAGTGGCCTTATGTGTCTGGCAGGCATCAGGATTTTGGCTGGCTCACTGTGGTTGTCCAGTGTATGAATTCCCATCCTCCAGTGGGTTGATTCTAAAGTTGTAAAAACAGTGAGACAGAAAAATTGCTATTGTGTAGCTCTTTTCAAGCTTCCACTTGCATTCATTTGTTGATATCAAATTTGCCCAAATATGTCTCATGGCCGATTCAGATTAAGGGATAAAGTAATACACATCACCTCTTTGTGAATGAGAGTGAATTGTGGCCAGTTGTGCTATCCACTGCAGAGATCCAGCTGTTGGTCCAATGTATAACATCTGATGCCATTATAACTATTCAAGTAATAAGCCCATGGACACTGAAGACAGGTTTGCTGATAACCCTTAATGTTGTCATACTGTTTATCTTATTGTTACTGTTTCCATTGCAGTTGATATATCTGTTAGCCATTGATGTGTAATATAAATCTTTTCATCCTTTGCATCTATGCTTATTATTCCATACATATAATTCTCTAGAATTTTCTATTTATGTATGATCTTCTAATATTACTACTTTCAGATGCCCAGTTAGTTGATTCTGATTCCAGAGCCCATAATTTTGTCCTTATCTCTATTTTAGGGTATTTCTGTTGATATATAATGCAAACAACACAGTAAATTGTCTGTAGTTATGCCCATTAGGAAAATTTTTCCTTAATGCTGTCATTCAGGGGAAATGCTAAATGAACTTTAGTATAGCAGTTCATTTTTGACAAATTCCCACTTCTAAAATATATCTGTGAAGTAGTTTTGGGAATTTTCTTCCTTTAGCTGTTTAGATAGACCCTTCTCCCTCTTCATGAAATCATACTGCAACTGAAATAGAGGAGTTGGTGAAGCAATGATATTCATGATTAATATTGTATACATCTTGGATCTTCTTCAGCTCAATCTTGAGTGGTATTTGATTTGTTTTTATTGTTGTTGTTGTTGTTTTGGTACTGGAGATTGAACTCAGGGGCACTCGACCACTGAGCCACTTCCTATTTTGTGTTTTATGTAGAGACAGGGTCTTACTGAGTTGCTTAGCCCCTCGCCATTGCTGAGGCTGGCTTTGAACTTGCGATTCTCCTGTCTCAGCCTCCCTAAGTACTGGGATTACAGGTGTGCGCCACTGCGCCCGGCTGAGTGGTATATGATTTGGGATACCAATCTCCACAATCCTATTGGAGCATTGCAGATATTTCACATGTGAACTGTCCAATTGCAGATATTTCTAATACCATAGGATTTGCCAAATCATTTGATCCTGGGCTGGTCGAGAAACTAATTTTTTCTCTAATCCCACTAAAAATTAATAGCCTTCAATAATCCTTGACAAATATAACTCATAAGTGTTCCTAATTATGGAAGATTTCTTTGAAACAATTAGTCTCACAAGCATAATACTATTTTATTAAAGTAAAGTAATACAAGGAATAATGTGTTTTCCTCTAATATGAAGGTATATTCTAGACTACTATTGCCTTATGAAGTTTCTGGCATAGCATGATCTTGAATTGTTATAGTGTGCCTTCCATTCTCTAAAGCACAAGTGCATTATCAACTAATCTGAAGAGTATGTGGATTTGTGTTTGTGGTATGATGTCATGATAGCATCAATATTATGTACCAACATAATGTTCTGTAGAATTTACTGATAAAATTCATCTTATCTTTTCTTACTACTTTGTACCTCAAAAGAAGCATTTACCAGATCAATTCAGCACAACAGCTAAAAATGGGGTTACTACTTGATTAATTATATTATTACCATGTTTTCCTGCCATTCACCATGATTTATTAGACTTCTTCATGTGAAAGACAGGGAACTGAACAAGCCATTTATCATTTGTTCAACAAACATTTGTTGAGACTCCACTATGTGTTATATTGTTGTGAACCAGTATTTAAACACTACAGGGACAGTTCTTACATTCGCATACAGTTATGTGCATGTTAAATGTACAGTTTAAAAAGGAATTTGTTATTGGGTATAGTAAGGATTCTGATATAGTTTGGTATAAGACCTAAAGAAATAAAAGATAGGGGAACTAATTCTAGGCTAAGACATGTAAATGGATTAGCAAAAGTCTTCTAGTGTAACAAATGTTGAAGGCAATAACTATAAGTAGGACTAAAGGAGATGAGAGACATGAGATGGTGAATGATATTGCAGAAAGAAGAAACAGAATATTCAGTCCTTGAACATCATGAGTAACCATGATGTAAAGTGCAAAGTGTTCACACCAGGATTGACATGGTCATCTTTTAAATAAAAATGCACTGAATCTGCAGTGAAATTAATTCAGTCAACTTGTATTATACCTGAAATATAAGTGAGAAATAATAGTCTAGAGTAAATAGTGAAAGTGACATTAAATATGACAAGTAAATCTAGAACCTGTGTTAGGAATAGTTTTGACAGGTACTCTTGATAAAATGGAATGAGTAAAAAACAGAGGCATCAAGGTAACACGGATGATGATCTTATCAATTGCTAAAGTATGATGCAATTTCCTGGAATAGAGAGGACAGAAGAAGAAAATAAACCATGCTATATAAAATGTGGTGGAGGAGAGAGATTTGAGAATGAACAGTCAGAGGTGGCCCCCAAAAGATTTGAGCTACATTCAGAAAAATAAGGATCTACCTATATGAAAGAGAAAAGAAAGTTCAAGGAACAAGATGCAGCATTCACACTGTCCAAGGCAGAAAAGTATATGATGCATGTGAAGACAATAGAATCCCTGGGAACAAGGTAACAGGAAGAAAAGGAGAGATTTGTCTGAGTTAATGTTGGATAAATAGACTAGGACCACATCATCAAGGGCTTTTTTTAAAAAAATGCATTGTCTTGAGCATATGCCTTATGAAGAAACTTTCCCTAGACTCAGAATATGATGTTTATTCACATATTTTTCTTGAATATAATTTTACATTACACCTGAAACTGAATTTTATTTATCTAATAAGTTCTTTGATTAATGGGACATATTTGTTTTTCCTGTATCATCTATTTAATTGTCACATTTTTCTATTTCAGACATCTAAGGGCAATCTCTATTTTTCTATCCCTATTTTTTTCTTCCTTGCCATTGATTTTTTGTCAAACAAAATTTATTTGAAATATTTAGTGTACATATTTCAATAAGTATATGCTCCCAATGAAAACTTTTTGTAGTGCTAGTATTTGTGGTTTTATTTCGATTAAAATTTCCTTATTAATGTGTTAAAAAATACTGAGGTTTATAAAGTTTTAAAGATTAACTTTATAGGATTTTCTTTGGATTGCAGTGATCCGAAATCCTGAGTTAGATACAATTTTGTACCAGTTTTTAAAGCTGAGAAGGATGAAACTCAGAAATTAATGACTTGGAGAAAAACAAAAGTAAATAAAAGAAATAGGATATATTATGTCATCTTCTTTACAGAAACAGAGGCACTGGTCTTAATTAATTATGTGAGGGATAGCAAGTAGATATCATTAAGGTTTTATAATATGCACATTAAATAAATTGATTTTGTTTTGAAAATAAATAGGAAGATAAAATTATCATATCAAATATATTCTACTTTTTAGTTTTTACCAAGATGTAAAATTTAGTAATTCTTAGTATATTTAGAATACTGTATAACAGTAGCCACTATTTAAGTTTAAAATATTTTTATGATTCAAAACAAAAAACAAAAAAAACCCCAAGCAAACAAAAATACTATACTCACTAAGAAACAGATTTAGAGCCAGGTGCGGTAGTGCATGCCTGTAATCCAGCCTCCACTTTGGGAGGCTGAGACAGGAGAATCGCTAGTTCAAAGCCAGCTTCAGCAATGGTGAGGTGCTAAGCAACTCAGTGAGATCCTGTCTCTAAATAAAACACAAAATAGGGCTGGGGATGTGGCTCAGAGTTTGAGTATCCCTGAGTTCAATCCTCAGTACCAAAAAAAAAAAAGAAAAAGAAAAAAAGAAACAGATTAGCATTTTAATAATATTCCTTAATGTTGAAATATTTTATTTCCCTTGTGATTTTTCATCCTTTTGCACTTTGACTATTTAGGAATGTTTTTCATCTTCACATATTTTTGAATATTTTAAATTTCCTTCTATAATTGATTTCTGATATCTATTACCGAGGTTGGTGAATGCCCTTTGTCTGATTTCCAATCTTGTTAAAATTATTGAGACTTGTTTTGTGGTATAATACATAACCTGTACAGGAGAATGTTATATGTGTACTTAAGAATATGTATTATTTTAATAAGTGGAGCATTCCATAAATATTCTTTAGGACAAATTGATTTAAAGCATTATTTAAGTCTGTTTCCTTCCTTATCTTCTATCTAGTTGTTTCATTAATTAATGAAAGTGGAGTATTTAAGTGACTATTAATGGTAAACCACTTATTATTTTGATTTTGTTAGTATTTATTTATAATGATATAAATGCATAATGATTATTATTACTATATTTTCTGATTGTATTGATCCTATTATAATTACATAATATTAAGTTTTGTAGGACTTTTTAAATTTAAAGTTTATTTGTTCTGTCATTCTGGTAGCTAGTACAGCTATCTTTTTTTTGTCTATGGGATATCTTCCCATTCTCCTTTTTTAAATGTAAAATTAGTTTTGTGAGAAGTAATTTTGTCAATGCCTCTCTTAACATTGGAAATTTGTTCAGTTCACACTTGATACAATTACTGACAAGGAAGGATTGACTTGTACATATGACAATTTTTTCTTTCTTTCTTTTCCCTCCCTCCCTCCCTCTTGGTACTAGGTTAGAACCCAGTAACACTGTGCCACTAAGTACTTCCCTAGTCAGTCCTTTCATTTCTATTTTGAGAGAGGATATTTATAAATTGATGAGGGTCTCAATGAGTTGCTTAGGCTGGCTTCAATCTTGTGATTCTCCACCTCAGCTTCCCTACATGCTGGAATTTCAGCATGCACCACTGCACCTGCATCCGTATGGCAGTTTCTTTGCTACATATATTATTTCACATTTTTATTCTTCCATTCCTTCATTACTGCTTTCTTTTTTGTTAAATGATATTTCTAGTTACCATTAAAGTTCCTTCTTATTCTTCAATATATTTTTAAATGAGTTTATTAGTAGTTGTCCTGAGTTTTACTATTAGCATTTTATATCTACGTAGATTAGTAGCAATTTAGTTCCAATACTGCAAACAATTTTACTCCTATAAAGTTTCTTCCTTCTCTACATTTACCTTTATGTTTAATTTTGTTGATTTTCTTTAATTCTTCATATTGAATTATTTGACTGTCTAGTGTTATTCATTTAAGCCCAGAGGATTCCCTTTAGTGCTTCTTTGCAGTCAGGTCTGTGGAAAAGAAACTGAGTTATTACTTATCTAGAATGTATTAATTTCTCTGTTATTTCTGAAGGATAGTTGTACTGGATTAGAATTTACTAATATCTAGTTTCCATGGTAGTGTTAATTTTGATGTTTCCTTTTATATAGTCAACCCCATTTATCTTTCTGTTTTCAATAATTTCTCTGATTTTTCTTCAAATATTATTTATTATTATTTTTCTCTTTTTATTTTTTTGCACTTCTATTATGTATGTGTTAGCACATTGATGAAGTCTCACATGTCTCTTAAATTTTGATTATTTTTCTTCATTCTTTGTCCTTTATGTTCCTTAAAGTGGATAGTCTCTATTGATGTCTTCAAATTCACTAATTTTTTGGGACAGTGGGTGGGGTAGGGGCTGTTGGTCAAATCTTCCATTTAGTTCCTCTAATGAAATTTTAGCTATTATAATTTTAAGCTCCAGAATTACATTTTGTTCTTTTTAAAATCTCTATTTGAGTAAATGGCATTCATATTTTTCTTTAGTTATTAAACATGATTTCCTTTAGCTTTAAATGTATGATTTAAAGTCTTAAGCTCCATATGCTAAACATATTATTTAAAGCCTGGTTCATCCAATGGTTGCAGTTCTTGAAGGACAATTTGTATTATTCACTAATTTTAAATACATCTGGCCATGTTTGTTTGTTTGTTTGCTTATTTATTTATTTATTTATTACTTCCATGCATGACCCAAACATTTTTGTTGAAAATTGGTCATTTTGAATATTATAATGTGAAAGCTATAGAAATAAAATTGTCCCCTGTTCATATTTTTGGTTGATGTCTGTTATAAATGTTTGTTTACTTTTTTGACCCAACTTTGTAGTATGTATTTTTGGTGATGTTTGGCTTAAGGGTTAGTTACTTGATGAATAGGTATTTCAGTCTGAAATGGGGTTGATCTTGTTGAAGGAGATTAACACCACCATGGAACCTAGAAGTTAGTGGACTGGTTTTTGAAGTCTTAAAGAGAGCAACAAATGATTTTAGACAACTGTCAAAGATTAAGGAATATGGGTAAGAAAAGGAAGAAAACCAAAACAACAACAAAACAACAAAAACAAACATATGTAAGTTACTTATGTGGCCAACTAGGGTTAAACCAAACTGGGAATCTTCTGTAAGACCTTGTGGAACATGTCTTAGAATCATATTGAAGGTTGAGAAGACTGGGATCTATCTATCAGCACACATTACTCATTTTTGAGGTTTTTCTCTGGTGCTTCATTTATCTGGCATTTCTGAGCTGTGTGGAATACAGGCAGAGCTCACTCCAAATGGCTGATTATGCTATCAGAGACAATCAGATGAAGCTACCTTCACATAAAGGGAAGAGTCTGTGAATAACTTTAGAGATAGAACAAAGAGAAGTAGAAACAATTAAAATAGCTTCAACAATATTTAGAGCTTCAATATTATAAGAATAGAAATATTCAACATTACAAATAAAAAATGATATAAAATAAAAACTTTCAGCCGGGCGCGGTGGCTCAATCCTGTAACCCCAGCACTTAGAGAGGCTGAGATAGGAGAATCGCGAGTTCAAAGCCAGCCTCAGCAATGGTGAGGCGCTAAGCAACTCAGCAAGACCCTATCTCTACATAAAACACAAAATAATGCTGAGGATGTGGCTCAGTGGTCAAGTGTCCCTGAGTGCAATCCCCAGAACCAAAAAAAAAAACAAACAAACTTTCTCTTGACAGTTTTCCCTCAGTGGCATCTAAATGGTAATCTAGAAATTTGATGTATGAAAAAAATAAAATTTTAAGAGATTGTGACAACATAATTAAAGTTTATTTGATTCTACTATAAAACTGGTTCAGTCAGTGCTGAAGTTCACCACGTGGGAAGAGTGAATACAATTAAATTGAATTGACACTTTAGCTTAATTATACAGCAAAAATGCTTCCATCAGGTAACACAAAACTTTCCAGAAATGTACAAAATAATTTTAACATTTCTATTTTATAAAGAATACTTTAAATTGCTTTATCAAACTAAAATTGAGAGTTATAATTGCAAAATTTAAAAAGTGATGTTTTCTTTTATGCTTGATGTAAAAATATTTATTTTGGTCAATAGAATAAAATTATAACTAATATTTAATAATTCAAGGCAAGGACATAATGCTTTTTTCAATGGAAGAGATATGTAAATGTGAGGTCAAAAAATTTGCCTTGAAGAGATAATTTACCACATACAGGCTAACACTATTTCTAAAAGGCTACCTTTGTCTCTTTTATTCTTCCATTTAATTCTTAAGCATGTTTTTGAGAAATTTATATTTTAGTAAAGTAAAAGGGCATTAAATCATACCTTCTCATGAAAATGCCTTAATATTTCAGGAATTGTATGAAGAAAAGAAGAGCGAAAATTATTTCATGTTCTCCTGGTGTCTGTCTGTTTTGCTTTCTCTTGTCTGTCTTAAAATTCCTGCTATACTCTGAAGACTGTACAGTCCAGGAGAAAATAATGTTGCAATTTTTGCTTTGCTGCCCTACAACTAGCAACTTTTATACAAAGAAAATAACCATCAAGGTATTATTAAGACCATTTGCAGCCCGGCACGGTGGCGCAAGCCTGTAATCCCAGCACTTAGGGAGGTTGAGACAGGAGAATCGCGAGTTCAAAGCCAGTCTCAGCAACGGAGCGTCGCTAAGCAACTCAGTGAGACCCTGTCTCTACATAAAACACAAAATAGGGCTGGGGATGTGGCTCAGTTGTCGAGTGCCCCTGAGTTCAATCTCCAGTAAAAAAAAAAAAAAAAAAAAAAGACCATTTGCTATCCTTTGCAAATAATGTTTGTATATTTTTATTTTTAATTATTACTTTAATGTACACATTTATGAGGTACATTATGATTATTTAAGCATATATACAGTGTGTACTACTTAAATCAAAGTAGTTAATATTTCTCTCCTTAAACTTTAGAAAAATTCAGATTAATATATAACAATTATACATATTTGTGGAATGCAGTGTAATATTTCAATACCTATACACATATATACTAAGTAAGTTCTATTGTTCTGTAAAGCAGGTGACACTAGTTCACAATAACCTATTATGTATTTTATGAATATGGGCTGTGGGATGTAGCTCAGAGATAGAATGCTTGCCTAGCATGTGTTAAATATCCAGTACTGAGAGAGAGAGAGAGAGAGAGAGAGAAGAAAATAGAAGAGGCACTTGAACAACTTCAAGCACAATATAGTTATGAATCAAGTATATATTAGTTCCTGAATTTAAGTATTAAATTATTAAGATTTTCTTTTGTGTGTGTGTGGTCCCGGAGACTTAACCCAGGGACACTTAACTACTGAGTTACATCCCCAGCCCTCATTTTTTATTTTAAAACAAGTTCTTGCTAAATTGCTTTTGGCCTCATTGAGTTGGTGAGACTGGTCTTTAACTTGAAATCCTTCTGCCTCAGTCACTTGAGTCTCTGAGATTACAGGCATGTACCACTGCACCTATTTTTTAAGATTAAGAGTTATTGACTTTATTTTAGTTTTCTCCACAATTTGTGGAAAATATTCTAAGATTTTAAAAATACAACTTGCAAGCAGATATTGCATTCCTAATTGGTAAAAAAGTAGTGTTAAAAGTACATTTTAATTTTTCTGACCACATGTAATTTATATACACACACATAAATTGGACTAATATTTTATTTTATTGTAATATTGCTTAATAGCCTGTTATCATACTTGAGGACATTTCATAATCAATATTTTCATTCTCCCTAAAGAAACTGTAACTATAGTCCATATCTTCCCATATGAGTAAGGAACACAGCTTCCTTCTTCCCCACCCCCCTCCTTTATCCAGCCCTATTGCTGAGTATGCGGGTGATTTCTAATTATCTAACAAGCTTCATCATGTTGGTTAAGGGAGAGTAGAATTCGAATATAGTTAAATTCCTACCACAGAGAAAATGCATATGTTAAAAATAGAAAACACTGATTTTCAACCTATAAGAAGTTAAAAATAAGAATAGCCAAATACAATAAGAAGAGTTCATTTTACCTAATCACTTTCATATAGAACTTGATAATTTTTTTACCATTTTATCCTTATTTCTTGAATATTCGGACTTGGTGATAATTATTTTTCTCACTCAATATTCATAATTCAAAAAGCTGCAATCCAGATACAGCAGTGGATTTTGAATTAATTAACATAAAACTAATTTATACATAAAGTTATGAGTATATTATTAGCATAAATTAATTGACACAAAATGAGAAATTACACTTTTTCCATTTTGCTCCCTTTTTCTGAGAAAGCTATCCATAAATCAAACAATTGCATAAGTGTTATTTCTTCTGTAATGGATGAATTTCTAATACTGTCTCCTATTGGATGAATACTAATTAGATTATCAATGCATTTTTAAATTAATTTATTCATTTTCTTCAATACCGGGGATTGAACTCAGGAGTGCTTAACCACTGAGCCACATTTCCAGCCGTTTTTATTTTTTATTTTGAGACAGGGTTTTGATAAGTTGTTTAGGACCTTGATAAATTACTGAGGCTGTTCTAGAACTTGCAGTTCTCCTGCCTCAGCTCCCAGAGCCACTGGGAATTTCTTAAATTTTATAACTTCAAATATGACAATTATGTAGAACATGTTCTTTTGTGATTTATAATACTTTATCAAAATGTTCAATATTATGAAATAATGGTTTTAAGGAATAGATCTCTAAGTTCATGAAAAGATACCAGAAAATCTCTAAGTAAGAAAAATAAAGCCCATGTTTACAATGAATCTATAGCATTAATTCCATTCTGTGCCAAAAATAAACCTTTGAGTCAACTTTTCCTTTTTTTGATCTGCTTCATCCATCTTCCACATCCTAATTCTCCCTCATACATTCCACTCCACTTGAAATGAAGTATTGCATCACAAGGTCTATTCACTTTGATCATACTTTTTACATTTTTATTAGTCCTGGAGATATTTCAGAAAAGTCATTCATAATGTCTTGAAATCTTGATGATACTTATAAAAATATGTCATCCTTATTAGTTTAAGTTTCTACTTAATAAAAAAAATTAAAGACCATGAAATTAAATTACTTAAAATATTAATCAAGAGAAAGCAAATGTGGCAAATGTACCAAAATTCTATATTGAATATAAATTATAGAATAGTAAATATAGAAAAGTAAAGTTAAATATTTATTTTGTCTACCTTCTCCAGATGAAAGTTTTCTCTTCGTGTAGGAAGTTTAAAATGAGATCCTCAGGAACTTCACAATTTAGTGTGTCTCACTAGACTGTTTACAGGCAAATAAAGGTACTTATATACATAATATAATATATAAATAGCACAATTATGCTTTTAATGCATGATCATGACAAATAATCTGGAAGAGCTCTCAGGAAACAATAATTTGAAGAGAAGAAATGTCATATTTACCATGTACAAATACAAGTTGAAAAATTTTCTAGTATAATCATGTCTCAAATATTTATAGAACATACTGATACTGGAGTATTACCTGTTGTTTGCATGAATTTATTTTTTCTAGAATTCCTGATGAAGAGGTGAGACAGTAGTTTAGATTTGAAGAAATAAGTTAAAATAAATGAAATGTGGGCTAGATATTGGGAACCTAAATCTTTCATAATGAAAGTAAAACATAAAATTCCACATAGGAATTATTCAGAGTAAATAGCAAAATGTAGGTTTAGGGTAGTGGCAAATTACAGTGGCAGAGAGAAATCAAGTACAGATTCTATAAGTAAGCCATCCAAAGAAATCTAAAGATGTTGTTCAAAGTGTTGAGATAAGAAATCAAGGGAGATCTGACACTTCCATGAGCAAAAGATGCACAAAGTTCTGGGTGGAATGGCTGAAGGAGTTTGCTAAGGATGATCATAATATTTCTTTGCTCTTTTGTTTCAGTCTGGTTTTATAACTTTTGTACTGATGAATGGTGCATACTGTATGGGACAGTGTTATAACCAATCAATTTGCTAAGACTTCTGCTGCTGCTGCTGCTGCTGCTGCTGCTGCTGCTGCTGCTGCTTTTCTTCTTCCTCCTCCTCTTCTTCCCCTCCTCCTCCTTCTTCTTTTCTTCCTATCATCATCATCATCATTATTATTTGGTACCAGATATTGAACTCAGGGGCTCTTAACTACTGAGCTCATACCCAGCCTTTCTTTTTGTATTTTGAGGCAGGGTCTCCCTAAGTTACCTAGGACTTCACAAAATTGCTGACACTAGCTTTCAACTTGCAATCCCCTTGCCTCAGCACCCCAAATTACTGGGATTACACGCATGCACCACCATGCTCAGAAATTTACTGATTTTTTTAATCACAAAATAACCACAAATCTCTAGTTTCCTAAAAATAAAAAGAAAAAGGAAGGAGAAACATACTAGCATTTAAAAAGAGGACAAAAAAATTGAACAGGTAAAACTGGAGATGGAGTAATCACGTAAGAGCCTAGATTATAGAAAATAGAACATGTGCAAATACAATGAAATGGTTTTAAAGATGAATGGAAAGGAGGGAACTGACTTTTATTTATTATAGAAATATTTTTTAAAATAAACTTATTTGCCAGTGAGATTTAGAGTGATAAATGTGAGGGAAACTTGCACTTCTTTCATTTGGGCAACAGAAATCATGATGTCATCTGCTGAACTTGGGTGTGCACAGTAAGGACAGTGCAGAGGGGGAGTGGTGACTATAGCCTTGGATGTGGTTAATTTGCAGAGGCAACACAAAATGCAAGAGAAAGAATTGTGAAGTAAGGATCTGGATATATTTCACAGGCATTTAATAAGAGAAAAAGTGTTCTGTGTAAATATTATGAAGTTATTGGCATAGAAATATTCACTCCATTCGTGGGAGGTGTGGTGATTTAGTCATCAATCCTGTACCAGAATTAATTTACAAACCTTTATGCCTAATAGTTTATAATATAAAGAATGAAAGTACCATATGTTTAAAGAAATTAGCCTAGGCAAGTATCTTAATATTCTTTTAAACAACTTCACTAGGTCTATGTTAAGAATCCCAGTTTGAAGAAGAAAAAATTCAAATTACGTGGGCAATTTGTTTAGTGTTGTACAATTAGTAAGAAAGAAAAGAGGCAGTTTTTTAAAGTAAGTCAATATGACCCTAAAACTTCAATTACAAAATTAATGATCTTAATCTCTATTAAAACAGTGACATGTACTAGCAAAGTAATATTTGAAAAAATAACAAGTTAAATAAATTTTAATCTAGTATTTGAGTCTAAAAAATTAAATATAATAGCAATTACAATTTTTGAAAGTAATATTTATGTATTATATGTACAAAAGTTAGTAATTAAATATTTTGTAAAGTCAGTAAAGCACTAAGTATTCATATTTTCCATGTAATCAAATATTAGATTGAACATTACCCAAAATATAAGAATCACACTAGTAAAAATTAAATTTTCAAAGAAATAATCATAAAAATAAAGTTATTTTAATAGATAAGACAATATAAAATATCAATATATCAATTGTATTTTTGTCATTGCCACCAATGTAGTTGGATTGTAGAATTTATGATTAAGATGAAAATGGTTTCTGATTTGCATATTGGCCTATTAAAACCTGCTTTTGTAGTGTAGTTATTAATTACACTCCCTTCTGATTACCTTATTGGTAAATATATCATATAGTTTCTTAACTTCTGAGATACTTTAATGACATGTCAGAATTAGAATTGGGGTAGCTAACTAGACATTGTCATGGAGCCATATAAGAGTCCAGTTCTCTTGCATCATATTACTCCATCTATCAGTATTTATCTCTAATATCAGCAAAGTAGAGATCATCCACAGATAAATCTAAAATCTCTCTCTCTTTTAGATACTTCACCATATTCATAATTCGTTATTCTCTTTTTTATCTTATAGAGTATGATTCCAGCATCAGCAATTATATCCTGCTCACACTCTATGTTAATTGCTGGGTTTTCTGTACATTATTTCTTTTAATTTTTACAATAACTATGGATGTTGGCAAAATTTTTATCTTTTTATTGAAAGATATAGTGAAAACATTCAAACGTTGCATGGACCTATTGCTTTTAGATTTCCTGAACAGAAATGTAAGGGTTTCAACCTGTTTCCAGTCTATATGAGCACCATGCATATCATCACAAGAAGCTTAAGAAATTTAATTGACCTCATTTCACATTTAATAACAATGAAATCAGAAGTGATGCTTTGTAAACTCCTTAATATATAAGATGTAGTTCCTATTAAGTATTTCCTCCAACCTTATAAGAACATCATAGATATATAGTAACTTGGCTGAAATTCCATATGTGCAAGCCAGAAGAACCATTGATTGATCATTTCTTCTCACGTTTTAAGGTTGAACAGGCACTGAAGTGATACTTAGTTGGATGTGACATTGGCCCTCAGAAACATCAAAAAATGTGAGGAACATATTTTGATCCCAGAGGTTGTAGAACACTAGCATTTAGTAGGTTGGCAAGGAATGCAGTTAACAACAACTCTTACACAGAATCAGTCCATCTTTCATACATACTTTAGACACTTTTTCAGATATTAATAATGATGAAAAATCCAGCCATGGTCAAATAAACCTAAAATTTAATTCTATTTACATATGAACTAAATTGCTACAGATTTAATGTACAATAAATTTTGAGAAAATTCAAATGCTCATAAAGAGGTAAGATTTTAATTTGTTTTGTTCTGGAATTTTCTTAGTGTCGTCATCAGTTATGAGTACCAGGTCATTAAGAGCAACTCTCTGAAAGTCACTGGGGGTTTCTGACTCATAAGCTTTATAAATTCTGAGGATTTTATAGTATAATCAAACTTAAAATGGAAGTTGAGTTGAGTAGTTTGTTAGGTTCTTAAACTCCACACTTACTGTTGTTTACAACATGAGTATTTAAGGAGAAAGTTTATATTTTTTTGAAAAGGTGAATAATTCAAACATTATATATATTGAGTCACTGTACTGCATCATGTAGAATGATTTAAGACTTACCCAAGTTGTCAAGAATGTTCTTATCTCCCAATCGTCAGATATCAATCCTTTTGAGAATTTTCTCAGTTCAAGATTACTTTTTCCCAAGTTGTGTCTTCTGTCTTGACAGTCTGTGTTCATTTACTTGAGGTCACAGGATATAAAATGGTGGACTCTTTAGCTCAATACTTTGAAGAGCCACCTAGAATATCTATGTGGTTACCTGAAGTCTTGATATATCTGCAAGGAAAGCCCAACTCTGCTTAATCATGGTGCACTTTTCTCAGGAATATTGATTCCAAATCTAACTTTCTGAGGAAGCCAACTTGTAACATTCAGACTGTTGGGTATACAGGCATGTTTGAGGCAAAGATTACAGGTATAAGAATAGATACTTACATAAATAAACACAGAGCTTATAATGGTAAACTGATATAAACAATTGTACCAATATTCTCTTCCTATTGGAGATCACAAGACAATCTTCCAGTGTTAGATTACTCATCCAAAATCACGTGGCCAAAGACTGGCAGAAACCCAAGGTCCAAGCCTCCAGATACCCAACCAGGGCTTTCTTTCACCCAAAAGGTCTAAGATATTTACACTCCTCAAACCCCTCTATTCTTTTGGTCAAGTGCCTGTACTATTTCTCTGTTACTTATCTCTTAAGAGTGTGTGCAGTTAAAAATATGTATGTGTAGGTTAACTTTCAATAATAATGATATTCATTTTAAACACTTGAAATTATGTGTCATATGACCTACATTAATGTAATAAAATATATTTCATACATTTCACAATGTTATAAAGCATTTTCTTCCAATTACATGTGCCTACTCTTTTCATTTTTACTTGAGAGTCTAAAGAAAATAGTTTTCTTTACTTCCATTTTTATGTACTCCTTTTGCCTTTATCTTTGCTTTTGTGTTTTGCTTTATTTTGTTTTATTATTTTCTTTATTTTTTCATGTCATCGGATAAGACAGAAGTAGAAAGATGAAAAACATTACCACCAAAAATCAAAGGGGGTAAGAAAAGGTAAAAGAAAGTGTTGTAGATTAAGGTTGCCTCAAGCTCTATTTTTCAAAGAAGCATTCAAATTCTGTAATTGTGAAAGTTTTGAAAAATTATCCTCTCGTGGCAATACAACACCTGTGCTTGTTCATTACAATCTTTTACCATAAGAACATGTTAGACATATCATTGGTAATGTGTATTTTCTTCTATTTACAACCTTCAATGATGCACCTAGCTATGCAAATAGAAGTTATTAAAAAATAAAAAGACTATCAATAAAGCATCAAAAATTATCTGTTCATACACTGTATTTGACAAATGCTTATGAATTTTTTATTATTAAATTATATTAACGGTGCAAATTAATTGATTTTACTGTGACTTTGACATTTATATACACACTAATATTGTGTGTTGGCCATGTCCAAATTCCACTCTGCCTTCTTGTCCACCCCTCATTCCATTCCCTTCCCTGACAGTTCCTCTTCTACTTTCAGGTCATATTATTTTTTTATTCTTTAAATTCTTTTAGTTTCCACATATGAGAAAAAAATCATGACATTTTATTCCTGTAACTTGCTTATTTGCTTAATATGATGTCTTTCTGTTACAATCTTTTCCATTTGACAAGATTCTTTTCTTCTTTATGACTAATACTATATTTTTTGTAACATGTTTTTTATCCATGTCTATATTGATTTTGTATCCTG
Source organism: Geosciurus inauris (assembly GCA_004024805.1). Lineage (NCBI taxonomy): Eukaryota > Metazoa > Chordata > Mammalia > Rodentia > Sciuridae > Geosciurus > Geosciurus inauris. Next base: position 41,067 of record PVHX01002073.1, read on the forward strand.
CTACTTTGTTGACGTCATTTATCCATTCTGAGTATTTTGATGAAGTCTACCGGGTTTTCTACATGCAGAATCACATCATCTGACAATCTTTCATTTTTTCCCCATTCAGTGTTATGTTCCTATAGGTTGGCTTTATGATTTTGAGGTATGTTCCTTCAATGAATAATTTAGTCAGGTTTTTTTTTTTTTTTTGATGAAGGAATGTTAAATTCTATTAAGGTCATTTTCTGCCTCTATTATGATAATCATGTCATTCTTATCCTTAATTTTATTTATGTGTTGTATTACATTTATTGGTTTGGGAAAATTGATTCATCCTTGCATTTTTAAAATGAAATGAACTTGATCATAATATATGATCTTGTAATGTGCCATTGAGTTTTATTCACAATTATTTTATTGAAAATTTTGCATTTATGTTCATCAGGGATATTGGTCTACAGTTTTCTTCTTTGTTGTGTCCTTAATGACATTTTTGTAGCAAAATAATAATGACTTCATAGAATGATATTGAAAAGTTTTTTTCTCTTTCAGTTTTATGCAATAGTTTGAGGAGCAGTGGGAATAGAAACACCTGTATTGAGATTTGTGCATCTGTTGTGATGAATATCTCTTCCACTTTTTATGTGAGCATAACACTTAGTGATGTGTCCTGGGATGGTTGATGTATTTTTGTGTGAACTCATAGTGTGGTTTCAATTTGGCTTGTTTTTTCTTTTTTTTCTTGTGTGGTTGTTGTTGTTGTTAGTGAATTTTACTTTCCCAGAGTTGAGAATTTAACTTCTAGGAAACTGATCAACCATCCTGTACTAGTGAATTTTAGTATAATGCCTAGCATGTTGGAAATTAGGGAACTCACTTTGTCTACAGGTATCACAAGAGTAGGGTCCCTCAGGAGTTCAGACAGGTGTGGTATAGACAGCAAAGTATTTGGGATGCAAGCTTTGTATAATTTGTTAATTATACAATGAATACTGAAGCCTCTGTTAAGTGTTGGGTTTTCCTCAGATTTTGTTGATATTGACTGTTAGTTGAAAGCGGTTCTGCTAATAGATGTTCCAGTCATGGCAATGGCCCCAGACCTTAATCCTCTGTTACTGGTGCAGCTCCAATTGTCTCATGGTGAGAAGGATGGGTCAGGATCATAGTTCCCTCTCTATGGCACTCTTCTCCAGTTTTGTTAGCAATGTACAATTTGATACAGTATGGATGTGGCCAATGCTAAGTTCAGTCACAAGTGTGGAAGTGTGGTGCCTGCAATAGCGGTATTATTTCATCTGCTTTTTTTTTTTTTTTTTAATTGGGGTGAATGTCCAGGAGCAGGAGTTTCGGCACACCTACCCATGCCTAGTTGGGGATAGGTTGTCCACCAGAGGCTTTTATCCATGCTTATTCCTTCAGTTATATTATCTGCCAGGTTCATGGATGGAGCAAGGTATAATTTCTCTCAGCTAGACTAGGATGGTAGCCCAGCAGCAAAGCCACCATACCATATGAACAAAGTGCCTGGCTTGATGACTAGAAGCAAAAAGAAAGAAAAGAAGAGAAAAACAAAAGAAAGAAGTAAAATCTAAGCAAGAGAAACACCTACAATACAAAGGAAAACAGAAAAGATAATATAGAGTAAAATAAGTAGTTAAAAATAATAAAAATTAAATTAATTAAATTTAAAAAGAGAACAAAAAGCAAAATAGCCAAAAAAAAGGGTTAGAAAAAAATTAGAAATTAAACAGAGGAAAAAGAGAGGGCAAAAGGTGAACCAGAAGAAAGCAAAAAAAGTAGGAAAAGAAAAAGAAAAGAAAGAAAAAGAAAGAAAAGAAAAATTAAATACCAAAAAGAGAAAACAAACAAATACAAAACAGCAATAACAGAAAAGAATATAAAGTTACTTTTCTGCCAACCTACTTGAATGAGTAAGCAAAGGTGTATTATTTTCACCCTAGGTCAATCAGGTGAAAAGACTGTGCACCCCTTGGATAGAGTATTACCTGAGGTTTTCTCCACCTTCTTCTTATAGTTTTTTCAGGTGATCAGTAGGAGTGATTTGTGGCAGATGTCAGTTGGAATACCTCTTATCTGCTTTGCATGTTCAAACAAGCTTGGGAAGATTGCAAAAGTCTCCAGATAAAGATTCTTTCCAGGCCTATTCATGTTGTACACTCCAAGAGCAGGTTGGATGCCAACACTGAAGTGTGTCAGTGAGCTAGGGCAGAATGTGGAACTCCCCAAATAGTCTGTTTGCGGCTTTTTGTGCTGCATACTGTTAGGGTGGGGTTAACATCAATTCTATGACATGACCCCCATATGGTCACGGGGACAGAAAGAAGATTCAGAGTCTCAGGGTATCTGCTGAGGGATGGCAGACAATTCTGCATAGTCTGACACCCATGGTCCTGGTGTTCCCAGCCCCTGCTTCAAAGCAGAGTCACATGCTACTGCTATCTTCACTGCTGCTATTTTTTGGATCTAGAATTTCACCCAAAGTTTTATTCTTTGAAAACATGGTCCTCAATCTGGCAAGGTTCAGAGGTGGGCTGTTCTGGCGACGAATAAGACGTTGACTTCACCGGGTCATAGGTAAATGGAGTAAGTGGCAGGGCCCTGGACTATATCTGTCCCTGGACCCTTGTTTTCTTTCTTTCTGCTCACATGATTTTCTGCCTCCCCTTGGAGACTTTCTCTTCTCCACCTCAAGCCCCACCAGGGGGATACTCCTTCTCCCTCTGCTTTGTTTTTATTCTATGGGTGCTTTAGTGTTATTTTTGATCCTCTCTTCTACTACTCTCTTCTGGGTTTCTCTATGTGTTTGTCCACTATCGAACTCCAGCATGCTCCCAAAGTCACCCATCTCAATAAGCAGCTACGCTCCATTTGCTTTAATTTTATCTTATAGAAAAGCAGGTTAGCATTGGATATCTCTAATTTGTAATATTTCTGTGTGCAGGGCTTATGTCAAACACTGTTTCAGTATTACACAAATTTACTTAAAAAATGAGTGTTATCAATTTGTAAATTAGTACAAAAAATATAGAAAGAAATGATATAACAATAATTAGAAATATTTTCTTTTATTCAGATTTAGACTCTCACATAACCTCTGTGTATGTTTCCTATTTTATTTTCAAATTGCATTTTAATTTAATCTTTTTGTCTTCAATTTATCTCAATCTTTCATAATTTAATTTATGAATAATTTTTTGTTCCTAATATTCTTCATAATCCATTTTGCACAATTCTTAGAGGAATCAAAATATAATTCAAATTTACAAGTGTTTAATAATAATTTCTAATATTTTCTAATTGCTTAATATAAAATAACTTTTCTAGTCTTTTGCATTTTAGAAGAGTCTGGCCTCAGATTTTGCCCAAATAAGTTTTAGTCATATATATTAAGATTGTTTGGGGGAGAGACAAGTAAATTTAAAAGAAAATTGCATGATACAACTAGAAAACATAAAAGCCCATCTAGTCCATATACAGGTTCATGAAGTAATTATTACCACCCAAATTTGCCTTTTGCCTGATTTCTGCTAGGTTAATATTCTTTTCTGGCCACTTAATTTTTTGGTTTAAAAAGCAGATTTACCATTTACAAGTATACTACCAGCAGAAATGAACTGTAGCTACTTTGTCATGCATGTTTTTAGTTAAAAATAAATTGTGTCCAAGTGCCACACCCCCCAAAAAAGACCCAGACATTAACTTCATTGAATCAGGTTTTTGAATATACCCTTGCATGAATCAATTACTGCCATAGTCAATGAGAGCCAATTAGAGCTGACCAATTTAACAGGAACAAGAGTGTGTTCCATGTGCATACTATGGCTGAGGATTTGGAAAGAAACAAAAAAAAAAAGTTATTTTAATCATTTAAGAATACAATCTAACACACAACAGGTAGGCGTTATTTTTTTCTAGTTCCCTGTTGTCCTCCTCTTAATGTCATTTACTTCTTCTAGAGGGCTAGGGAAGTATTTTATCCTTGTGCTTTGTTCACCCTTGTTTTCCCTTCTAAATCTTTTGAAATTATCCTTTTTACATAGGTTATCTCCAGGCTTTCTTGGATTTTTCAGTTCTCAAGTGGCATATTGCCTTCTGAATGGATGCAATTATTTGATAAGTATGTTGAGTATGTTTCATTGTTACTTATCTCTGATTTGTAAATAGTCAGTACCTTATAATTAAAATTTCAAAACCTCAGAAGAGTGAACTTGAATTAGTTATCTTGATATCTCCTCAAATATTTAGCTTTATGCAACCCTGTGCCACCTTATGCCCAGAAAGAAACGATCTCATTTCAGATGCTAAAGGAAATAGCATATAGATGGCTAAAATTGATAAATAATAAATAAATAATTAATAAATAAATAATTCTCTTTTGGGCTTATCAATACTCTATTTTTTATAACACATAAAAACATTAATGGCATATCTAAATAAAAATCTACTCTTTTGGGAAATATTACAAAGAGACTTCATTAAGAGTAATACTTCTCTCAATGTTTTATAGATATAATTCTAAAGAGAAAGGCAATATACTTTTATTTTTTGGCCATTTGCAAATTGAATTATATAATGAATTTGGCATGTAGAAAGGAACAAATGACTAAAGCACATTCTATAAAATTTAGAACACCAAAATTTAGAACATATAAAGTCATAATACCTTATTATTATGACTTTGTCATTCCTGAAAATCATAAATAGTCTAGGATTTAAATAATACCAACATAACAAAACAATGATAACATTAAAAATAACTGGAATTTTTCATAAAATTTAAATAATGAAAATTAAATTTGAATTAAAATTATTATTCCTTAGATTTGTGAGAAATTATATATTCTAAATTATATAAAAATACATATGCATACATTGCAGTTATATTTTAAAATGCATATGTAAATGTTTATAATATATGCATTCATTTTTCAAATTTTAGTGTTTTGAGTAAATTTTTTGTACTTTGAAATACATGTTTCATAGAGTAGACTGCTTAACAGTAAAATCATTTTCTGTTTCTTAGCTAATATCTTTGTATAACAATATTTCAAATATGAAATGAACTAAAGTAAATTAAAAAGAAAACACTACTGATTATAAATGTACTACAGAGATAATCTTGCTCCCCCCAAAATTATATTTCAGAATGACAAACACCCATTAATTGTCTTAGAAAATTCTCTTTCATAACAATAAAATATTTTCAGTATCTATATACTTAATATGTAACTTGTTATAAAAAGTCTTAACCAATTATTTACAGAAGGAATGCATATGGTATATGGACATAATAAGGACATATGATAAATCTATAGCTAACTTTGTACTGGTCAGATAAATGTTTTAAGGATTTTCTCTCCAATTTGGGACAAGATAGGGATGCTCATTTTTACTATTTCTATTCAGCATATTACTAGAAGTCCTAGCCAGAGTGTTTGAAAAAGAAAAGAAATAAAAGGCACCCAATTTGGAAAGGAATAAGTTAAACTGTCCTGTGTGAGAATGACATTATTTTATCAATAGAAAAAACTGAAGACTCTACCAAAAAACTGTCAGGGTAAACAAAATTAGTCATGTTTTAGGATACAAAATCACCTTGCAAAAACCACTGTCATTTCTGGACTCTAATAACAAATTATTGGAAAAAGAAATTATGAAAACAATCCCATTTATAAAAACTAAAAAAGGAATGGCAATACATTTAAGCAAGGAAATGAAAGACCCACATAATGGCAGCTATAACATATTGATGAAGAAAATTTGAGAAAAAAATATATAAATGGCAAGATATTGATTAGAACAAGTAATATTATTTCAATGTTCACATTACTCAAAGCAATTTGAAGATTCAATGCAATTCCTGTTAAAATACCAATGACATTCTTAATAGAAACACAGCTATAAAACTTATATGGAAACAAAAGATTCTGAAAAACAAAAGCTATCTTGAGCATAAAAGAACAGAATTAGAGACATCACACTACTTGCCTTCAAAATGCACTACAATCTATAGTAACCAAAACCACATGACACACACAGAAGAATAAACAGAATAGAGAGCCTAGGAATAAATTCATGATTTTAGAACCAACTGATTTTTTTAAAAAGTTACCAAGAACACACATTGGGAAAAGGATGACTTATTTTAAAAAATGGTGGGTGAATTGGACATTCACACAAAGAAGATGAAATTAGATCATTATCATATACTACATACAAAATCTAATAAAATAAATTGAATATTCATTTGTAAGACTGAAACTATAAAAATATTAGAAGAAAGTGCAGGAGAAATGTTTTATGATATTGGTTGAGGCAATGATTTCCTGAATAGGACCTTAAAAGCAAAGACAACAAAACTAAAAAAAAATCAATGGACGGGGTCAAATCAAACCAAGATGCTTCTGCACAACCAAGGGAAATAATAAACAAAATGAAGGGACAACCTACAGAATGGGAGAAAACATTTGCTAACTATGTATTTAATAATAGTTACTAATGAAAATTTGTAAAGAATGCAGCTGAACAGCAAGAAAACAAACAACACTTTTTAAAGAGGGGGCTAGGCAAAATGGCACACATCTGTAATCCGAAAGAATCAGGAGAATGAGGCAGGAGGATTGCAAGTTTTAGGCCAGCTACAGTAATTTAACAAGACCCTTTCTTAAAACTAAAAAAATAAATAAATAAAAAGGGCTAAGGTTTTAGCTCAGAAGTAAAACACACGTTGGTTCAATTCCCAGTAATAATCAGGGAAATGCACATTAAAACTACAATGAAATTATAGCTTCACATTTCTTAGAACAGCTCCTATCAAAAATACAACAAGTTCTGGTAGGGAGGCTAAGATAAGGGCGACTTTATACACTTTTGATGAGAATGTAAATTAATACAGCTATTATGGAAAACAGTATGGAGGTTACTTAAACAAACTAAAAATAGAATTATCATGTGGTTGAGAAATCTTACAACTTAACCTAAATCCAAAGGAAATGAAAGTAACAAGCTGAATTGATATCTGTATTCCCATGTCTATCACAACACTATTTATATTAGAAAAGATATAAAATCAACCTCAAGGCCTATGAACAGCGGGTATGTAAGAAGAATGTGATGTATACAGACACCATGAAAGACAGGTGATCCTGTTATTTGTAGTAACATAGATTAACCTGAGAAACATTATATTAAATGAAACAACCCAGGCAAAGAAAAACAAATATCAAATGATCTCACTCATATATACAATTGCAAAAAGTTAATCTTATAGTAGAAAGTAAACTGGTGGTTACCAGGAGCTTAGGTGGTCAGAGAGAAGGAGTCTGAAAGATGTTGATCAAAATCTATGTAATTACCATTAGAAAAGAGGAATATAAAACAAATATGGTTAAAATAAGCAAAGAAATGATCCATAATGGTCATGAATTGTTGTTTTTATATGATGATAATATTCTAAAATTGTTGTGATAATTGTTGCACAACTCAGATATCATATTAAGAACTATTGGCCAGCCAGGCACAGTGGTGCACACCTGTAATCCCAGCACTTTGGGAGGCTGAGACAGTAGAATCAAGAGTTCAAAGCCAGCATCAGCAATGGTGAGGCACTAAGCAACTCAGTGAGACCATGTCTCTACATAAGACACACACAAAAAATAGGGCCAGGGATGTGACTCAGTGGTCAAGAACTTCTGAGTTCAATCCCTGGTACCAAAACAAAAACAAAAACAAAAACATGGCTTGTATATATTAAAGGATGAATTGTATGATACATGGATAATGTCTCATAAAAGCTGTTTTTAGACAACTAACTTCAAGGCAAAATTTAAGATTCTGAATCAGCACTGGGGTGTATAGTAACTTAGAGTTCTGGAAATAATTTCTATGACTATTATATAATATTCACATCTACTGTTACATGAAATTGGTTACTACTCATAATTATCAGAGCAGTACTCAGACACAGAAAGATTAACCACCAACCCAAAGTTATATTACCCACATATTGTAGCATTGAGCCTAAGGTACAAAACTGAAAAAGAACCCTTATCTCATATGTTTATTTTATATTTTAGAAATAGTGGGATCAAAGTTTTCTAGGAGATACACAGCTTTATAAAATGAATAAAACATGTTCTTATCATTTCTTGGATAGAAATATATCATATCTGGGTTAGAAACTGTTTAAATTTTTAATAGTAAGATTTCTCATATAAAAGAAAAATCTTCAAATTGTATCTTTTTTTTTTTTTGAGGTGGGAGGGGCAAGTATTCTGGGGATTGAAACCAGAAGCTCTCTATTACTGAGCTATATCCTCATCCCTTTTTTTAATTTTTAATTTTGAGACAGGGTCTTGCTAAATTGCTGAGGCTATCCTTGAACTTGCCGTCCTCCTGCTTCAGCCTCCTGAGTTGCTATGTTTACGGATGTGCACCACCATGCTTCATAAATTGTCTCTTTTTAATATAAAAAATATTTTGTATAGTTAATGAATTTATAAAGGAATTTTTTTCTGCCCTTATTATAAATTATATTATGGTCTTTGAATATTTATACTCATCAGAAAGATTACATAGTATTTATAGAAATGTGATTCAACCAATAATAGTATTAGCTATCAGTATTATTTTTATATTATTCAAATTTGGTGATAATTTTTAATGACCTTTAGGGAGTTTTTAAAAATTGTTTTAGTAACGTTATATCTTAGTTTTAAGTTATTGCTTTAGTGAATTGTCTGCATAGACAAAGAAATTTCTTATCTTTTGTAAAGTTTCCTTGATTTACCATGTTTATGTCTATCACTAAATGCAAAGATTTGATCAAGATATTTTTGTTGATCAGAGATAACATTTGTTTCTCAAATTCTCATTTCTGTGCATGACCAGCAGCTGGCAGCCTGTTGCTTCCCTATAACTTTTATAATTCAGTGAAACTTGGTGGCTGATGTCCATTTTTAAGGATAAACATTTCTCAGTAAAATATTTGATGAGATAAAAGTATTTGCCAATGCCCCGTGATTGAAAAAGTGCAAACATTGCTTTATGAGGTATTCTTTCAAAGATGTCTACTATAAAATTTGAGATGGAATGGAGATGTGTAATTACTGTCAGTGGTATCAGCTTTTTAAAATGAAAAACCATAGTGAAGATGTTATGGTGTATTGTAATCAGGAAACTTCACTCTAGCTCTATTGACAAGCCATCTTTTGTAAATAGGAACACAGTCCTGATAGAAATTGATATGTCTTAATTTTAATTATTTGTTTTTGGGAAAAAAGGAAGCTATTGAGAGACAAATAGAGAACTGAGAAAAGAAATAAATTAATGAAACTAAACTATAATACTAATTTATATGCTTTCAGAAAAAACTTTTCAAAATGTGTTACTTGGATTAAACAGTGACTTCCAATAATTGGGGAAATTTTTAAAACTCATGAGTCATCTTATAATGACTACAATGTTTACTAAGTAAACTTAATGTCTACAGAATATATGACTATATAATAATTTATTTAAATCTTTATAATAGAGATGTCTAGTCCAGAAGTTTTATTAGATGTCTAGCACTATCTCATTAACATACATTGTTTAATAAGTAGTTTTAATATACCTTATTTTGAACATTATTATATAATTTTGATAGCTCACATATCTGAGATTTTGGTTTCCTCATCACATCAATATGACAGAAAAACAGGAGCACATTCCCTCATCAAACTCCAGCATGTAGGAGAGACTTTAAGGAAATACAGGAGATAAAGCAAGTGAAGGTATTTTATAGACTGTGGAATCATATGAATAATGCTACTACACTAATTACATATATACAGATATAAGGAATGCAATAAATCAATAATTAAATAATTTAGCCAGGCACAGTGGCACATGCCTGTAATCCCAGTGGCTTGGGAGGCCAAGTCAGGAGTATCTCGAATTCAAAGCCAGTCTCAGCAAAAGCAAGGCACTAAACAATTCAGTGAGACCCTGTCTCTAAATAAAATACAAAATAGGGCTGGCGATGTGGCTCAGTGGTCGAGTGAACCTGAGTTCAATCCCTGGTACCCCCAAAATAATAATAATAATAATTTACCACCATAAATGCATACAGAAACCTTCTAGTCTACCTTCTTGCAATACATAAATCCCAGAAATAATCACATAGCCTCAGCTTCAACAGCAGTAATAGTCGAAACAGCAGTGAACAGAGATTTTTACTCCTTTTACCTGGAATCTTTAAATTTATCAGTCTTATTTTGTACATCTAAAACAAAAATAATTGATTATTCCTAAATGCTTGCTGTACTAAGTGCCATGTGGTGTGTGATTTTTGAAGGATTGAGGATGGTGAAGAAAGAGAAGCAAGATGTGTAATTGTGCCAAAAGCACCATTAGTGTCAGATAAAGGTAGGAAGTCTATTTCACTCAATTCCAGGTCTCTACACAAATTTAATGAACCCTGAAAGACTCATAAAAGCAAATCAAATCTGGTAGCAATTGGCAATTCTAGGCAACTACTTAGGTTTAACTGTACCCCCCTATTTTCTGTTAACTCATTTGTACTTAGTTTCATAACAGAGAATGAGATTACATATGTCCTTAACACCACTTCACTGAGAAGCATCTCCTTCTCAAAGCCTGTTATAAAATTTATATTAAGAATAGAGGAAAAAAATCCAATGATTAAAATTACATGAAATTCTGCAATCATTATGTAAATTAGGAAATAAGATTTAGAGCTCTGAAACTGTGAGCAATCACAGATTGTTTCAACAAGGCCAAAAAAAAAAAAAATAGTCCTTTTACTGAATGATCTTTTATAAAACCTAAAATTTTTTGTCAAATTAAAGCCATGCTTTATAATCCTAATTCTTTGCTTTCTAACGGATGAGAACATGAAATTCAAATATTTTGCCTAATGTTTCTGAGAATCATTCATCACCTATTTGAAGGCAATGAGTAAAATTACAATTACTCTGCTCACTGGGTTTATAAAAGGCTATACCCAGAAAGAAAATTCAGGAGTATGCTTATGTTTGGCTGAAACTAGAAATCAATGAACAGAAGTTAAAGGGAAGTTCCTGGCAACAACCAAGGACATTAAATAAGATGCTGTCTGCTTGCCTCTGCTTCTTCCTTGAGAGGAATAAGCAGAGAATCCTAGTAAAGTTATGAGATTTCCCCACAACTGCTGCTATATATAGCAACCCAGGGATCAAGTATTATCAAGAATCTAAATTTCTGAAATTATTTCTGCCCTAATACTAGTGAAAGCTGAGAGATGGACTGTTCCTGATAAAAAGCAATAGCCATGGTTTTTGCACTAAATTAAGTGGATTTTCATTCAAAAACCTTAATTCATTGCATTAAAATCTCCACTTTGTAGACTACAAACTTAAATGGTGTTTTAGAGTATATTTTATTTTTGAGGCATATCAAGGGGGAAAATAATTATTTTGCATTTATAAGAGAAATTGATTGATAGAAATTGAGTTTCCATTCCATTGTGAGTCTTAATGTGATATCTTCCTAAGTGACCACATAAATTTCAAAACCCCTAACACAAATGGCTTCAAAAAGTGATTATAAGAAAATAAATGGACAATTTGACTAAATTGTTTTGAAAAATTGAAAATTTTATATATACATATGTATATACACGTATATGTGTATGTCTATGGCTGTGTGTGTATATATATATATACATGGATGAAATATATATTCACGTGTGAATATATATATGGATGAAATTTACATATTAGAACTAATATCAAAGTAAAATGTTTCAACACATCTAATTCAATTAAGGGAGTTTCTTGTCAGGTTATTTCCTGTGGAATTTTCAGTCTACCTCTAGCTTCTCTGCATTCAGCTAAGATAAACTACTAAAGGGCAAAAGCCATTGTCAACTTGACTTTTTAATGTCTAATATTGTTACATTAAATGAGTAAATACATGAAGACAATAACAACATGTGAAAATATTGCTTCTCCTGGAAATACATGGACTAAATGTAGGCAAATGCTTTATGTATAATATTTTGGTTTAGAAGCCATAAAGTCTCTGCCACAACTACCAAACTCTGTCACTGTGACACAAAAGATATCAAAGACATTATATTTTAACAATGAGTGACTGTGGTTCACTAAAACTTTATCTACATGAACAGGCAGTGACCCAAATTTGGCCATGTGGATTATAGTTTACAGTCTCTGAGCAATAAATTCTATGTTAATATCTACAAATATGTATACAAATATGTGTATATGTGAATATGTACAATTATTCATTTTTATGAGTGTATATATAGATACACACACCGTGCATATGTGTATACAGTATTTATGTAGTAAATATTTACACAATAAATATAAATATAGTATAATTAAAAGGTTGCTTATATTGTATATATACAAACATATACACATTCAACCAAGAATCAATTGTTTGAGCAATGGATACAAATACAAAAATAAGAAAAAAATATGTATTTGGGAGATATGATGCAGTTGACTAGCATATTAAGTGCACACTAACATATGCTGGATAAATACTATGAAGAAAGAATAGAAGGAAAGAAAAATGAAAGGATAAGGGAAGATAAAGACATAGGAAGAATAGAAGGGAAGGGAAAAAAGAAAGGGTGGGAGCATAATTTTTTAAAAATGAATAAATTATATATGAATATTGAAATATTTTATCATAAATAGGATGATAAGTTTTTATAATAACTTTTAACTTAATAAAATAATCTATATTTTCTTAAACATAGCAAAATACAACACATTTGTAAATGTAAGTTTAGGACAGCAGAGCTTCTGTAGTGTTTATTGGTTTATTATGATCTGTGTTTATTAATGTCACATTACTATAAAAAATTCTCAAAGTACTTGACTTATGAAAGGAAAAGATTAACTTTAGCTAATGGTTTTGAAAATTCCAGTCCAAGATTTCCAGGGTGGTGGGGCTCAAGCATGTGGGCCTTTGAGATGTCAGAACATCTACATCATGAGCCGAACAGCAAACGGGATGCAACAGAGCTGGGGGCCCACAATCCCTTTGAAGGGCATGCTGCAGTAGCGTACGGAGCTTCCACTAGGCCCATCTCATAAAACTTCCTCCCTTCCCAATAGCTCCAAGTCTTTAATACAGGGCTTTTGGGAAACATTCAGCATCCACATTGTAACATCATCAGTTGCCAATTATAGCTTTGCACATCAGAGATAATAGTGCTTGACATAAATTTCCCCATTTGTAGAAAAGGTTCTCTTGACTGACTTTAGGCTTTATTATTTCTTCTGGGGGCTTCTTAACCTTGACTACATATTCCTGTAAGCTCTATTGCCTTGCTAACCTGTAATTTAGTCTGGAGGTACACACATTTTTCTTGAACTATACACTAAGATTGCATATCACTCTTTGTTCTTGGGAAAACAGCTGGAAAGATATACTGTACCCTTGTTTTTGTAGCTGAAAAAAAATCTGTAGAAAATTTTTTATTTCGCTAGCATGAATGAAATTTAGAGTGCTGCCACAGCGGCTTTGTTCTAGAATCAATTGTGTTGATTATTATTGCCTCTTTGGTATTTGGCTTTGATATTTTCAATTTTGCTCTTATTTTCTTGATTTTCTCTCCATCTGAATGTAGGATTTTATGTTTTTAAGTCATATCTTCTTTACTATTTAATTCTTTTGCTTTTTTCTTGCAATTTCCAGGATCTAATTAGACAATGGTGCCAGCGTTGTTACTTGATCTCAGGAACTTTCTTTTTGTATTAGACTTTTGAAATTTGCTTTTGCATTTTTTTTTTGTGTGTGTGTGTGTGTATGTGTGTGTGCTGACTTTGGTCCAGATAAAAATCACTGTACAAAGCCTATCAGTGCTAAATATTGGAAACTATCAGGAAGATGGTGGAAAAGAAAATTTTCTACCCATTTTAGCTTTTGTATTGTACCCAGGTAATGTCAATAGAAACAACATTATTCAGGATGCCAATGTGCCCTGTTTTGTGTAGAGTCCAGAACAACACTTAATGCTGAGGTAGAAACAGAATAAGATGTAACAGAACATGGAAACTGGGGAATTATGGGAACATGGGGAAATAACCTAGAAAAACACTGATTTTTCCTTAGATTGGTAGGACAATGTGACACTGAGAATTTAGCGGGAATGAAAATCCAAGACTGCCTGTAATATACCAGATCCTATGCAAGAGTGGAGAACAGTAAGAAGAGTGCTGGGTCTTAATTCATGTGGCTATGAATCAACCTTACACTTCTTACTTTTGAACAGGGTAGACCAGAATTTTAGATGGCTGGTGAACTAGTTAGTTCTACAGGATTGATTATTCAGTGTCTTGAGTTTGGGGAAAGTAAAAAATAGGCAAATGTAGAAAGATTCATAATTTCTGGGTTTTTATTTAAGTTAATTTCTCATCAAACATAGTTGTAAGAAATATTTTCAAACACTATAATATACAAACTGTGGATAACAGTTATTCTTTCTATTTGTGAAATTATATCAGCATATTTGATGTTGATACCGAAGTGCAGGGTTCCAAAAGGTCATGGGTATTGGTTAAGATTTAACTTTGAACATATGATTTTTTTAACATTTCAAAGATTTGAAATATATGCTATTATTTTAAATATTTATATATCTTTAGTTAAATTGAACAATGTTATTTTTCCTTTATGAAACATTGCTTATTTTTCACTTCTAAACAGATTTCTTTGAAGATTGCCCTCAGTTAAACACGGTTTTACTTTCCATGAAATCTTCTACAATTATTATAGAAGTTTCTACTTTTTCTTAAAGGCCTTGTATGCTCCGTTGTATTAGGTTTAACAGTTTACTCCTTTTTATCGATTAGTTTGTTTTATTTCTCCTATGAGTGATATCATATTAATATTAAACATAATGTTGCTTCCCTTAATTTGCTTTTCTTTTCTTCCTTTATTACCCCATGACACTTATTAGGCACATATATTAAAAGTTAATGTTTAATTCAGTAATAATTATCATCAAAACATTATGGTAAACTTTATATTTGAAAGTAAAGAATCATTAAAGAGTATCATTTCTGAAATTTTAATGCTCTGAAATGAGATAAATATATAAATATTCAAAGCATAGTTGTCTTTTCATTTCTCATATTAATGAACAGTACAGGATCAGAAAAAAATAAATACATGTTTCAAGTAATATCTTTTTTAAAAAATATGTTACCCAAATAACAATAATAAGAATATTGTTAATAATATAATAATTTTCTGCTGAATGTTAGAAAGTAGAACCCTGAAACAGGCAACTTAACTGGCCTCAATTTATCATAAAAATGAACTAAAAGTTCTGAGATATATTATGATCCCTGCATCAGTAGATTTCTAAAGAACACCACCCTATCTGTATTAGGCCATTCCTTTACAGAAAGAATGAGAATAACATGATCTCAAGGTGAAAAAGTTGAAAAGGCACTTGTTGAACAAGATTTTTCTGAATTTGGACATGTTCTCAATCCCTATGATACTGGTGTAGCAAGAGAAAACTTTGGAGACATGTGACTTTTATTGCTTTAATTCCCTGATCTAGAATGGTACACAGTGAGAATCAGAGGCAACAAATCAGAACCGCTGCATTCAACAATTTCAGAAGAAATCTGGCTGTATGTGCCTCCACTTTCTGAGATTCAAGGAAATTTCTTAAAAAATTCTGAATTCCAAAACAATGAATCACATTTGCTATATACCTACTCTGTTTCATTATAGTAGTTTATGTTGTGAAGAACACAAGTTTTTCGAAAGACATGAGTGATATGAACACAAATGTAATCTGTCATTGTGCACCCCCCCTCCCTCAGGCTGGGCATGTTAGTATAGGAAAAAAAAAGTATAAAGTGGTTCATTTTATGAAAAATTCCGGTTTTTCACCTCTACTTGCATTTACACCTTTTGTTATGTAACTTTACATTGTTCTCCCATCCTGACTCTGTTCATGATTCCATGATTTGCTTTGTCTAATGGAATTCCAGAAGGTATATTAGAAACAGAGGAAGGATAAAGCATTTGCATATTTACATTTGTGATTTTTATTTTTTTGTGTTTTGTGCCATCACCAAGAAAAGGACATACGCTTAAGCAGACTGCTAAGAGATAATGTCCACAGAGAACAGGTAGAGTGCCCCCATCATCTCAATTGAGGCCATATAAGATCATCCAACAGCTAGCTAATTGATCTTTAGATGAGTGAGCAAGTTTGGGCAATATCATCAGATTCACATATCCAGTAACCCTGGGTTTATGATCAGTTATGTTTTTTGTTGTATTTCATTGAGGTTTTCTTTGCATATAAGACTTTATTATGGCAATAGCTGTTTAATACAAATGGTACTGAATTATGGTCCAAGATTTTTAGAAAAGTATGACAATTTAGGTTCCTATAAACACTAAACCATAAAATGAATATGAACATTCTGCAAAGATTAATAATCTTTCATTAGATGTCTACCATTATCTTGATCCTTACAAATACTTAAATAATATATTGAACTCAAAATAGTATGTATGTTAACTCAATCATAAATAACTGTGAAATACACATTTACACAGTCATATATATACCATATCACCATATGTGTGGACAGACACATATATGTCACCAAACTTACAGTATTGACATATTTTTTGTCAACTTTTAGACAGACTATCACAAAGCCTTATTCTATACAGCTTTTGTAGATATCATGTCCATATTTTTGAAGAGTCCTCAGGGTGGAAAAATTGGGAAGAGGGATTAAAATTTGTCCTAAATTGACACATTTAGTCACCTGCTCCTCTGATATCAACATTCATTAATAATCTAACTTTAGTAATGCTCTCCAGTTGACAACATCTTCTACTGCAACGTAACTTTCCCTCATGCTCAGGGCCTCTCTCTCTTTCCCCACTATATTATCATTGCATATATGAGACTTATGAATGTTTGGATGGCAATATAATCCTAACAAAAAACATAACAAAACTTTAAGATCTTTACATTCTAGAACATACACATTTCCTCATCACAGTAATTGTTTCACCTCTCCTCTGTTATCTTGTTGAATGATTTTCTGTTGTTGTTTTATCATAATACATTTCTCCATGTACCAAAAATCACTCTCCAACCATACGACCTGCAAATTCAAAGCTACTGTGAACAATGGTTCCCAAATAAGATTTTAATTGCATTCAACACATTCCAAACTTTTTTCCTGGAGTTTGTAGGAATAATTTGCTGATTGCTTTACCTTTCAGTGGGCCATCAGAAGTTTACTAGAACAAAATAAATAACAATAAAAATATGCCCCTGTCTTATTTCTATCTGAAAGCCCAAGAACTCTTTAATACATTTATGTGTGTATGTGTGTGTGTGTGTGTGTGTGATGCCACTGCCCTTTTTCCCTAAGTAATGTTCATTTTACTTTTCTTTGTTTAGTATTCAAAAAATGATTAAAGTAACAATATTCCTTTTGAAAAAAAATTATTTTCCAAATATTAACATAGTATTGTAGGACACAGAAGATACATATACATATATTTATATTATCTGGATTGGGGGATGAATTGAATTATTTTGCATAAAAACCAATTTAAAAATTATATTTCATATATCACCATTCCATATTCTGGGTTTGGATATGTATCAACATTTTTTTCTCAAGGGACTAAATTTCGTTTTTTGAAAACCTGTGTAGGGAGTTATAATGTTGGTGTTGGGAGTATAATGATGTTATAAAGTATGTGTGTGTGGCAGGGATGGGAATTTACTAACCAGTGGCTAACATTTTCAGTTAAAAGGGACAAATGAGCTTTAGAAATCTGTGCAAAATATTGTACCTAAAGTCAACAATAATGACTGCTGCACTTAAGATTTTGTTGAACTGATAGATCTCATATTAGGTTTCCTTACCACAATCAAATAAAATAATGAAGAGAAAAGAAACATCTGGAAAGAAAAGAAAAGGGAAGAAGTATGGTAATAACACTGAAATTCTCTCAGCCAGAGATGCAGCAACTTGTACATAAGCTCCACAAAGGCAAGACCAAGGTCCTTCTTGTTTTACCACTGCATCCATAACAAAGTACAGTGTGTGAGAAATGATAGTAAGGGAGAATATATCTTAGAAAATATATATGAATGTTGACATTTTGGTTTAAAAATACTCATTACAGAATAAATCAATTCCAGATTTGGTTAAATTCCTTAAAATGATTCCACTTTCTATTTTTATTTTTTTTAAAAGTAAAATTAGAAGAAAGTAAAAAAGAAAAATGAACCAAAGATGTCCAAACTTTTGTTCCTGTCATGAGGATTATGTAAACCTTTCTTTTTAAAACCTAGGAAATAATCTAGTAACATGACTGTTCATGAATAGTTTAGGTTTATTACAAAGTTACATTAAAAATCTGTAAAGATGCACAAGTATGTAAGAAATATGTCTAAAGAGAATGACATTCGTCCACTAATGGTCGCTCCCGAGGAGAGAGCATTTCTTCACAGCCTCTGCTGGTCATGGGTGAACTCTGCTGTTAATGGTCTGTGAATAGCATCATGGATCCTCTCCTGGGGACAGGCCTAGTTGCTAATAATTTCTACCATGCAAATATGCTCATTGACCTACAATGGGGATGAAAGTGCAGCCTTCTGGAGCTGTTTGCAGCAATTAAACTCAGTGCCTAGGGTGGATAATTTCCACTCTAAGAACAGGGAGTGTGGCTAATGCTATGCTCTGCCTTTGTCTCACATCCTATAATTCTTACTGCCTTTCTCCTAAACTGCCAGTGTCAAGTGGCTTCTTCTGGTGAGGTTTTCTAGCACAGTCAATGTGTCTACATTGTCACATATACAAAATTAGGCACTTCAGAACATAATAAGACTAATGGGAATATAGGGAACTTTTCTGTACATTAATGCCTGTGTTTTTGATGTACTTTCACTACAATCATGATGCTGTGTAGGTGGAAACGACAGCTTAATAGAGCTAAATATGGGATCTAAATTGGAAGAGAGCCAGAGAAGAAGCCAGAGAGACTTTATTTTCCTCACCAAACACATGCACTATTATTTCTCATTGAGGAATACTAATATACAACATGCTATTTGTTGTTAATTTTGCATCTAGTTTTGGAAATTTAATAGTGATGGACATACTCCTCATACTTCAAACCCAAATTGGAGAGGAAAGAAAAATGTAACCACCGCTACCACATAATTAAAAAGTATAAGACAAAAAGGTGCATATTTACTAATTCCTATTTCCTTTTAAGCAATCAGAAGGGATTGAAATAAAGTCTCATATGCATTGTTCTACCACTTCAATGTCAGAAATTGTACTTTCTAATGTGTATGTATATAAACAAGCATAAACATATATAGACACATACATATATAATCAGAGCTTTTAGTTTGTGAATAAGTCTGTTTATTAAATAGAAAACTACTGTAAGCCTTAGCTTCATTCCCCAAAAAATTCTCGATATTTGAAACCTAAGAAAAATTTACGTTTCATTGTATGAGTGGAAGAGATCTCAACACATTTACTTAATTGTGTTTGTTGATGTTGCTTTACGATCTTTGTAAACTGATGTATGTCAAGGAGAAATTTTCCTAACAGGAAAAAAATAATATTGACATTTCATATCTGAATTTGAATTATTATCAATAAACTATTCAAAAATATTTTACAAAAATATTTGAAGGATATACTTACTGCCCATGGATTTCTTACAGAAACCATACTTGTTCTTAGTTAATCCCAATGATTTTCACTCTTTGTATTTTTCCCCATATCACTTATCATAATCTAGCATACTTTTTAATATTATATTTACAGCTTTTTTAACTCTCTAAATTGTAAGCCTCATGAAGACATTGATATTGTTGACTATGGTAAATTCTATATTCTGAAACCTAGACCAATTTCTGGCCCAGCAAGTGCTCATTAATATATTTGTAAAAAGAATGAATATGTCAATGAAACATCTACTTTGATCTCAACTGACATTTGTTTACATCATAGATACCATAGATCTTTAAAAATGACTTCTTTGTTTTGACTACTTGGAGGTTTAAATCAAATGCTTGTTTCATATTTAGCAAATACGTAATACCAGCTCAATGCATTTTGAGCTCCATAACATCCTTATCTTTAGTTTATTTATGTTTTAATTCTCGCAAATATTAATGGCGACTTGCTATTTTGTTTTTATAATGTTATTTTTTATAAATCAGGAAAGTAAAGAGAATTAAAGACTAAAATAAGGCACTAAAGCCATAGGAGAAAAAAAAGGAATAAATAAAAGAAGAAGAGAGAGGAAGAAACAAAGGAAGAAAGGTTGTGTTAAAAGAAAAACAAGAATGTACAAAGAGAGACAAATAGAAAAGTTAAATGGGAAAAAATTAGTAGAAAATGGAACTGAGAGGAGGTGACCTTGATGGTAAGGAAGCAAGCAATAATTGAGGAACAATTCTAAACTGGACAGACTGAAATAAACATGAGTAAACATGCTGTATTTTGTGTAAGCACAGACCTTTTATGGTTAAGTGCATTTTTTCCTAAATTTTGGAAGACCGGTGAAGATTTTTAGCATTCTCATCACACCTCCACCTTTCTCAATAAACAAACAAATAGATTCCAGAAAATGATTTACATTTATGTAGTAAACCTGAAATCTAATTTAGTGTTGTCTTTATGGTTGGGTAGTATTAGAAATAGTTTAGTCTTTTTATAAGTCTAGAGACATAAAGTTGTAGGCATAAAATAGGTTGCTTTTGCTTTCAATATCTGAGTAATAACTGATACAATTTTACAGCCACAAGCAGTCGGGTTAATTGGGAAAGTGAAAGTTGTCCTCCAAATATAGTCATCATATAACAGGAACAAAAATTCATAATGTGTTTGAAGACTCAAACTGCAATTAAACTGTAGGGTATTCCACAGTGCTGTAGTTGGTTTCTTCTGGCCCTAAAGTTGAAGAGTGCTACAAGCATTTGACGAAATTCAGTTACAAGTGGACAAAAACACTTTTACCTTTCTCTCTAAAACCAGTTCAAATTGTTTTAGAGAGAGTAAGAGCTGTGCCTCTTTCTGAAATCTACTTGAAATAAAGAATGTAGTGGGGTACATCCACCTGCTTCTTCTCTCTTGTTGGTCTTCTATGGTGTATTTTACATCACAATGGCTGATAGTGGACTAGAAAGTGTCTGGCTAGCCTTCTGACTGTCTTTGTCCTGTTCTTTGTCTTCAGAGACTACTGTGGACTGAATCAACTGAAGGCCCTTGCCTGGTGCTTTCCAGATGGATTTGACCCAAAGCAGTAATGACAGGAGATTAGTGGGTTGGAGCAAAGCACAGACAGATTATTTCCCAATGCACTTCTATGTTTTAGCAGTGTCCAAGACACTCTGAGACTGTGACTTCTATCAAATATTCTTCCTTCCAGTGCACTGATTTTGATGGGCTCATGTGGCACCTCTTCTTCCCCTGTACCTTAAGAGCTGGGAAGATAAACACTTTCAACTATTGCTGATGCCTGTGTGCCTCAACATCATTTATGGTCATTATCTTCAGCATGCATTGTACTAAACTGTCCCTATTTATTTGTACTCAAGTGATCAACTTCTGTATCCTTTCAGGTATGGTAACACTTCAGTACATTAAACATGTACAAGACTACATGATTTCAATAAGTTTTCCTTTCAACTGATAGCCTGTTTCCTTCCTTCCTTCCTTCCTTCCTTCCTTCCTTCCTTCCTTCCTTCCTTCCTTCCTTCCTTCCTTCCTTCTTTCCTTTTCTTTTCTTTCTTTCATTTGTGCTATTTATGTACCATCTAACAGTATACAAGCATTTGGTTGATCTCTAATTTCAGGGAAATTCAGAGTTAGAATTCCAAAAATCAGTTCTAGCCTGGTGACCTGGGTGGCACAGAGGGCATATCTAACTGAATTTGAAAAGTAATACAGAAAAAATAAATAAATAAATAATCGTACCTTCAGTTTTATAGCATCATTATAAAATAAAAAGATACTACAAATTTGCCACCATTTTAAACAATTTTACACAACATGACTTTCTTCCTAAGTAAAAACTATTAATACAATTACATATTTAATCTGTGATATTTCTGTCTCCCAGCTGTGGTGAGGCAACAAAGAAGTTGCACTTTAATACTGCTAAGTATGCATGAGTACATGATTTCAGTGAGTATTGCATCTCACTAATTGCCTCTTTTTTGACATTATTTTTTAATCTTTGCTACTTATGTTCCAACTAATAATATGTAAACATTTGGTTGATCTCTCTTCACTTGACAAAACACTTCAAGGATACTCGGACTTCTTTGTCGTTTTTCTTCAAATATTACAATAGCAATACATTAGAAGTACTGGGAAGAATGAATCTAGAGGCTCATACCAACACTAACTGAAATCATTTTGCCCACACTCCACCTAATGTCCTTGAATCTCATCTTTTGCTTCCTTCCCATGCTTCACAACACTCTCCAGCTCTTTCTTGCCCATGCTCGTATTGTTTGGAGATGTAAGGCCTAGGTTTAGAATCTTCTTAATATAATTTGCTTTGTGGTATTATTTATTTTATGATTATGAGCTTCATTTTTATTAGCTATGGATGATGCTAATAGCCAGGTATGATATTGCTAATATAATACAAGTACAAAGTCTCAATGAACACCCTTGCAATCTGGAAAGTTTTCTATATTTATCAGCTATGCTACTTTATTTTTATATCCTAGAAGACAAATACATTTTTAACATTGTAGATAAAATACTTGAATTGGTAGAGTTGCATTTTATTTCATAGACTCGAGTCTTCTGACTTGAAGTCCACTAATGTAAGTTTTCATTTATTTCAGCTTTTTCATAATTACTCTTGTGTTTCATTTTTCATAAATCTTTTAGCAAAGGAAGTTTGCTTTAAAAATTTAATAATGAATTCTATGTTTTTGAAATCATTTGAAGAAAATTTTTCTGTATATGTATTACATGTAAACTCATGATTTGAAATATATGGAAAACAATCTTTCAAGAGTCCACTCTCACATTTTGCTTTTTACATTTGTTTTTCCTTAATTTAATTTTAAATAAGGGTTGTTTCAAGTTCAAAATATTTTCTGCCATAATTATAAATTATTGTATCTTTCTGAGTTAATTCACTTAATGAGATCAAGTGTTAAGTATTAAATGGGAAACCATTTAATTCTCCACTGATTTATCTTTTTATCTTAAAAGAGATTTCCTCCCCACATAGATGTAATATAAATATTAAACAATTCTCAAATGAAAGCACTAAACATAGAGTTAAAGAAAGAAATATGTGTCGTTTGGCTATTTATATTTTACACAATCATTGAAGATTTATTAAACCTCTTAATTTTATTTTGAGATGTAGTAGCAATTATGGGTAATAAAACCAAAGCATGTCATTTGAAGGTGAGGTTTTTGTGTGGAATAAAAGCTCTACTGGGTATTGAAAGATAACCTGACCTAGTAATGATGAAAAATTTTCAAACAAAGGAAGCAGCAAAGTGCAAAAGAGAACTCTGAGGATTTCAAAGATGCTTTTTCCAGAATGATGGAAACTGTTATGATATGTTTGTCAGTTTACCTTGTTGGAAGAAGAAAACAAAGATTTCATTGTTTAAAAGAAATGAGCAAATAACGAGTCTTTTAGGAAATAAAACAAAACAAAATACTAATTCCCTTGATATGGCATATGTTTCTCTTTTGGGATTTAAAGTAGCATAATTCAAATGGAACTTGGGAAATATAATTTCTAAATGGTGCATAAGATTAATTTCTATTGAAGTACTAGACTAAATTTTAATCCAAAAATACTTTTTTCATGTATGTCATTCTTAGTATGAGTTCAATTTCTTCCGGGAATTTTCATACTAAATTTTCCTGTGCCCTGTAATCACTATGTCATGCTTTGCTTTATCTCCCACTCCAAAGTATAGACAATATTGACATGCTTTCTAGATTAAATTCAGCATTCTAGAATTTTATATAAATAGAACCATAAATTATTGCAAATATTAAATTATGCCAGAGGTGTCAGTGGCAGATAGTGATGTTGACTGAAGCATTTAGAGAGCTCCTACAAGTGAATCTTAGCACAGTTCCTTAGGATTTTGAAATAAAACTTTGCTATTTTCTACAGATAATTACCCCCCTTTTGAGTAACAGCTTGCTTCCTGCTACTAGGCCTTAGTGCAGAAAGAGCGCTTAGCTAGGTGGTACCTAGTTACCTTGCAGTCTGAGTTGCATCTATAATTGATTTTTATATGACCCACCAAGCAGAAAAGTTGGGCATTCAGAGCAGCACTCTGTCCTTAAATAGAAGTGTTATTTTTGTAACCAAGCACAACAGGACCTAAAGGCGCAATTACATGAAAAGGTGGCCCAAACACCTTTGGTCCGTTGTATTCCCGCCCTGCCTTCTCTCTCCCAGCTTTCGCTTATGGCCTCATGAAAAGTTCATCATAATCAGTTCGCAAAGGAAAAGAGGAATCCATCCTGATCTACAAATGATTCTAAATAATACTGAGAACTACTGAAAAGTGAACAGTGATAGCATTTCAGTCCCTTTCAGGGACACTCCTGAAGGACAGTGTAAATGTAAATCTTTAAGTAGGAATAATTTTAAACAATGCTCCTATCTGTTCACTTTGTTTGTTAAGGCAAAGTGGCTAATATGCCAATACACTGATATGCAAATTGTTGCCAACTACGTGGTCAGGGACTTGAAAATACCCTGACTGGAAAATTGGTGACCAGGATATTTGAAGAAGAAACACATGGATAGAATTCTCTGAATAGGCAAAAAATGAAGATATTTGCCCTATCTAAATGCTTACTAAGAGTTACTACATCAGAGATGGATTTTAGTAACCATAAATATAATGACATCTTTTGTGAATACCAGTCAGACTCTTTCTCCAGCCATTCCTGTTATCATCACATTGGTTCATCAACAAAGTGGTCATGGTGGCAGGAATGGAATTTATGCATAGAAAAAGCAATGTGGATTTTTGTTTACCAAGGTCAACCTAGTTATTGGCACTGTAGATTACTCAATCTGCCAACAGCAGAGACCAACTGTGAGTCTCAAATATGACACCATTCCATGGGTGATCAGCCAGCTACCTGATGGCAGGTTGATTACTTAGAACAGCTCCCATCATACAAGGGACAGCATTCTTTTCCTTATTGGAATAGATGCTTACCCTGGATATGGATTTGTCTTCTCAGCATGTAATTTTTCTGCCAAAACTACCATCTGTGAATTTATAAAATGACTTACCCACAATCATGATATTTTCACAACACTGCTTCT
This sequence comes from Geosciurus inauris, assembly GCA_004024805.1. Classification (NCBI taxonomy): domain Eukaryota; kingdom Metazoa; phylum Chordata; class Mammalia; order Rodentia; family Sciuridae; genus Geosciurus; species Geosciurus inauris. Next base: position 66,465 of record PVHX01002073.1, read on the forward strand.
GATCAAGGAATTCATTGCACAGCCAACGAAGTGTAACTATGAGCCCATGTTCGCGTAATTCACAGGTCTTATCATGTTACCCACCATCCTGATGTAGCTGCCTTGATAGAATGATTGAGTTGAGTGGTTTTATGAGGACTTACATAATCAGTTATGTGTCAGTATTATAAGGTTCTCCAAGTCCGTGTAGCTCTGGATCAGGGTCTAATATATGCTACTATTTCTCTGATACTCAAGATTCATGAATCCAGTAAAGGGAATCATAAGTTGGAATTGGGAGAGGGACCAATCACTATTACCTCAGTGATCTGCCTAATCAAAATATCACTCCCAGTTTCAAAGATCTTGTACTCTCCTAACCTGGAGGTTTAGCTTCTTAATGGAGGGATGCTTCCAGCTGGAGAAATAAATTTGATTCCACTGTCCTGGAAGTTGTGTGTTTCACTTGACACATTTGGGTTCCTTGAGAAATGAAGCTTTGGATCACCAACCCAACTAAAGAAGCACAATCAACTGGCATGATTGTTGACATGAAAGGGAATACAAAATGGGTGGTGGAAAAATTTAGTTAAAAACACCTGCTACAATCATGTGATCAGTTTTAGAAATAAAGACTGTACTTTTTAAAAAGTGTTCCTCCTTTTGCATGTTCATGTATCTGTGTATGTATCTGTATATGAATGTATGTCTATCTCAAACATATTCCCTCTTTTATTCTTTTATCATGTAACATAGAATGTATTGACTCTACAACATAATATTTAAATGTTATTGAATTCACATTATAGTATCTAAGTTATGGAATATCAAGAATAAGAATAAATATCACTCAAGGACCTTATTTCTTCTTCTGGGGAAAGGGTTAGTGTGCTTTCATTTTTACAAAGGAAAATTATAAGGTATAAGTTAGATATGATTTAAGGAGAATACTTATGAATATTCAGTTGACAAGGGCTGGATGACTCGTATTAGTAAATTTTATATACTAACTTGACTACATCACAGGATGCTCTGATAACTGAGCAGGTCTATGAAGGGTGTTTCCAGGAAAAAAAAAAAAAAAAAAAACACTTAAGTTGATAGACTAAGTGGATTGTCTTCTCACTTTTGGTGTGTATCATCTGATTCCGTAAGAGAAAGAAATAAAAGCAAAAGGTGGATCTCTTACTTTCTTTCTCCCCCTACCCCTGACTTACCACTTGAACTGAGACGGAGTGTCTACCTTCAATGATCCTGATTCTCAGGACCTCAGAACTGGACTATTACCTGCACTCTCAGTTCTCCAGCTTTCAAGGTTTTTTACTCTATCATTAGCCATCTTGGTTCCAGACTTAGGGAGGATTATGGAACTTCTCAGCTTCTGTGTTCCTGTGTGCAACACATGTGCACACACACACACACACATGCACACACACACCTACTTTGGATTCTGTTTCTTAGAAAAACTTTCACATAACTATATAATCATATATTTCTAATTTCCTTTATACAGAAAATCACATTCAAATTCTTCCATGTTTACTTATGAATGGTTTATTGCTTTATATCTGGTGAGTAGTGTTTCACTGTATAAATACACAATAACATGTTTTTCATTAACCTGTTGCTAGATATTTGTGTTCTTTATAGTTTTAGATAATAGAAATGAAAATGCTACCAAATTCTTACATAATACGTTGAATGGATGTAAATCTTTCTCTCTCTTGAGTAAAAACTATAAAATAGAATGACTAGGGCATTTTAAAGAAACTGCCAAAATTTCTCCATAAAGTTTTTGTACCATTTTATGTTTATACCCTTGGTTCTGGAGAAATTGGTCCAGTTTTTAAGCTTTCATAGGCATGGAGACAACATAAGGGTGGGATTATTCTTGCCTCAGTACTGATTTAGAATATTTATCATCATTCTACCTAACTTCCCATAAATTATGACTGTTTTTTTATGGGTTATGAGAAGAAGATTCATTCTTAGTTACATGTTATATCCTGTGATTGTTCCCTTTTATATTGGGTGATTTTTTTCCCTTGGCCTTTGGTATATTCTTAACATTGGTTCAGGGAGAAGTCCCCAGTTGAAGACTGAGGACCTCTATAGATGTCTAGAGCCATCATCTCTAAAGTTTTTCTCCAATGCTATGTTTTATAAACTATTCTACTTTGTCTACTTTATCGTAGAAGCTCTATCTCCTCAATTCACAAAGAATGTCACATTCTGTCTTGATTTACCCTCTTTTAGTATGTTCACAAACATTTTTTCAGTCAAGAAGCTCTGGTGATTGAGAATTCATATTTCATTTTAGTTTGGAAAATACATTCCTGCTACTTCATCATAGGTAGAAGAAGTGTCCATGTTTTTCCTTGTATATTTGTTTCCTTTTCAATTATTTTTTTCTGTGACTTATTTTATGTGGTGTTGTGATCTATGAACTGGGAAACTTGAATGTCAGAGGAACCAAAGAGACTATATTCTCTTTAATTGCATGTGCATGCATCGATATATTAATAGAGTAAATATTTTATGCAAATCTTAAGAATAACAAAAATATATTTTTCCAGTTATTTGAGTACTCTAGTATATATATATATTTTTTTTTTTTTCAGTGAATTGTGTCCTAATACATAAAAAAGACACAGCCTGAATTTTAAAGATTCTTTCATCTAGGTTCTGCCCCTCAAATTAAAGAAGAATCTCTGAGATTTAGACATCAGTATCAATACTCTTAAAGAATTTGTAACATGATTTATTTTAATAAATGTGAGAACTACTGACCTGATCTCTCAAGAAAGAGATTTTGTGTATGTATGTGCATGTGATTGTAATTATAAATCAACTATTAAAACTAACAAATGAAAATGCTATCAGATACAAATAACCTTGATTATAAACTTTAGAAAGCACAGAAAATAATGAAATCAATTGTTATTGATTATCTGAAGAAAATTTTATGTGAGATGAATTTTATGGAAAGCATGATCAATAAATGGCATAATCAAATTCATGCAATAGCACCAAAAATCTAGAAATTAATCTCAGCATGTATTTTAGAAAAACCAGTGTGTACATGTATATATGTTTTAGTATTTTTATATTTGTGTGTGACAGAAGTAATGAAATTTAGAGACAATGAATGACATGGATTCTGCTTCACATGTAGAGAATATTATAGTTTATGTTTAGAAAATTTACTTTCTTGGGTAGGTAACAGAGAATTACTTATAGACAAATTAGATTAAATAAATATAAATACATGTCCTGAATATGGTGCACTATGAGATCAGGTAGGCATGGATGTAGATTGAATCCATTTCTACTATTTTATCCAGAATTTTAGTTATTTTTTACTTTTATTAAAATTAGTATAGTCAAATAGCAATTATTTTACTGTTTATAGTATATAGCTAGAAGCTATAAAATATATATTTTTTCTGATAATATTTATTAACCTAAAATATAATGTTGTAAAAGAATATCACACCGTCCAGCTATCTAGTTCCTATAACAAATCTCTGTTTAATATGTAATTCTTATTCTATCTTAGGTCCAGTGGGAAGAATTTTTTTGTCTTTTTGTTTGTTTGTTTTTTAACCTTAGGATCAAACCCAGGGATTTGCAAATGGCAAGGCAGATGCTTTACTACTGAGCTACATCCCAGCCCCTGTGGGAAGATTTAAGTAATTTGTAGACAGAGTTCTAAGTTGGAAATTTTATTTTGTTATTATTTTTCTTTTCTTTTTTTGGTACTAGGGATTGAACACAGGGGGACTTAACCACTCAGCCACATCTTATCCCTTTTTAGTTTTTTTATTTTGAGACAAGATTTCACTAACTAGCTTATAGCCTAGCTAATTTGCTGAGGTTGGCTTTGAACTTGTAATCCTCCTGATTCAGCCTCCCAAATTGCTGGGATAACAGGTATGTACCATCGTGCTCAGGAAAAATTTAGTTTGAATAAATCATATACTAGTGAAATGCAAGTGGAAAATTATTTTGAACTATGCTTTATTGAAATATACTAGTACTGTGTTAATATAATATTTATTATAATACAAAAAGCAATGAAATACATAGCAATGTATGTTTGTTAACAACATAAGTTACACCTAATAGCATGCAATATAATTAAATACTCTCTCAAACTGGGTTGGAGAGGAATTAGTCTAACCACTCAGAAGTAAAACCTACCCAGATGCAAAAATTAGAGTGAAAAATTGGCTATATAGGCTAATGATAACAATTTAGGGTAGCTGAATACCACATTTAATCTAATTATTTAATACTGAGGGTGGTAGCAATTCTGGGAGTACTCAATAATCCTAGAGAAGAGTGTGGCAAGGATATACACTCACATGCACTAATTTGAGCAAAGTACAGTATAAGATAAATGCAAACCAATTCCCTAAGTAATGCTATGTTATTCACCTAAAAGGATCAAATTCTAAAGATGAAATAGGCTCAGTTGTTAGTAATGCTGTAGAATACTAGAATTCACTTACTGCCTGAGTAGTAGAAAGTGGCTAGACTACATCAGGAAATTATTTTGCAGGACTTACTAAATGTTAAAGTGTACCTGCCCTAGGAGCCAGCATTTTACTTTGAAGTAAGTATCAAAGAGAAAACCATACATGTGTTTGCTAGAACACATGCAAACAACTTTTTGAGGTGGTATTATTGTTTCAAGTTACTCCAAACTGCAAACAATCTACATGTACATCAACAACAGAATGAATGAAGTGATTGGCAAGCCAAGGTTAGCAAGGTCGAACCTCACATATGCAGCACAGACATAGAAAAACATACAGGTAAAAATGTATATTTCCTTTTTGTAAAAAAGTTGACTTTTTTATTATAACTTCATTTTTATTTATTTATTTGTATGTGGTGCTGAGGATCGAACCCAGTGCCTCACCCGTGCTAAACAGGTGCTCTACCACTGAGACACAACCCCAGCTCCAAAAGTATATTTCTAATTAAAAATTTTAAAACAGGAAATAACTCTATGATATTACAATTCAGAATGTTGTGTATTTGGAACAAAGAGGATGCACAAGCTGCAAATTTTCTAATGTGTTTGTATATGTTATGAATCTTTAAATGAGAGATGCCTTAAAATCATGCAACCTATCTTTAGCCTCAGAGCTGTTACATATTAACAAATTAACTTCTTTAGTGTTTAGTTCAACTCCTAGAAAGAAATTGAATTTTCTGCATCAGATTATAACTTTCCAACCTCACTATGTACACACGATTATCAAGTACTACTGTTTGGAAAGTACAATTTCATCACTGATGATTTCTTTTCAGTGAACAATTTCAAAGAAGCTATTTAAAATGTCAATCTCTGCTTATGTTCAGTGGCACAGTATTTTTCTTGACTAGCTATGGGCTTCTCTCTCTTCTGACTTAATTGATTACCTAGCAAACTTGAAAAAAGACTAATAATCAAATGAGAAAGGCAAAATGGACAAACACGGAAAAAACTAGTCACGGGAAAAGTCTACATGCCTTATGTCAGAATTACTCTTCCACTGTAGTTCTAGACAGTGTCTGCGAAGCTTACGTAAACAGAGTCCTCAGCATTGCTGATTCAGTTGTGTCCTTCATTACAAGAATGAAAGCATGCAGTTAGGCAAGGTTGTGCCCTAGAGATTCTTTCTAAGATTGGCTATTCCTTGCCCTAGATTTTCAGACTTGAAAGTGAACTTGAAACTTCAGTAATAACAAATGTATGAAAGGAAAACTTTTGAACAGGCAACACACACACATAACATACATTCACACATGTACAACTATTTTATTTATCAATATTGATAGTCATCAAAATTTTATCTGAATATGATCCATGAGGACAATCTAAAATTATAGAAACTATCATCTCAATATAAAAGTTCTAGAAACAAAGGCCTAATATGCTTCCAATTTAAATACATTGTTTAATCATATTGTTGTTCTTTCAATGTTTTATAACCCCACTTAAGATGTTGAAATTCTCATCTATCATTATTTCACAACTGGTACTAGAAGTAATGAAATATTGATGTTTCTTTTTCAAATAATGTAAGTGTAAAAATATGTACCTTTCAAAATCATTAATACTCTTACTTGTTTATATAAGAATTGTTCAATGGCTTTCTACTATACAGCGGAAGAAACTTACCTTCTATTCTCATGAAATTTTATAGTAAACACTTAGTAAACATTGATTATAACTCTTACTTAGCTATATTAAATAGATAAATTGATATACTATCCTTTCATGTCAACATCAGGTATTTTTTTACATCTCCACAGAAGAAAACTTAGCTAAAATATGACATTGATATTACATGTATGTGTTTGTGCATTTTAACATATAAAATATATGTCTATAGCAGTACATGATTTTTCAAATAAGCTTTACTACCAGCACAATATTTATAAGGTCAATTGAAGCAATTCAATTTCAAAATACTTGCTAGCAACATTGAGGATACAATGAATTAAAATTGATTTTGATTATTTATAAAGATTTAATTTCTACCTGAGATATCAGAAAATGATTATAACTACAGAAAAATTGCTTTAAGTTACCAAGTTAATGTAATTGATGAAATCAGCAATATTTTGTAGGTGCAGACAGGATTATAGTGTTAGTGAAAAGAAAGATGGAAGAGATTTAGAATTCTTATAATAAAGATTGAAATTAAATGAGTGATTTGAACTTCTCAAAGTATAATGATGAGAGAAAAAAGATGATGACTGATTGTATATTAAAGATAATGAGAGAAAAAGGAATCTTTAGTTTATATGTATATATTTTTTGGTACTGGGCATAACATGGAACATCAAATTGATTTTGCTTCCTCTACTTGTTAGTAAAATTTATTTTTTCTTCTGCTCCAAGGAGTAAATAAAATATTTAGTATTCAAGAAAAGGCAATATATAAGTCCTATATTATTTAAAGGCCATTTTCTTGATTTTGGTACTGTAACTAGTCATTACATCAAGTTGGATCCAGTCTCGTAACATATAGAAGGTAACATCTATTCTATTTATATTACTCAGAAATCATAGTTTTGTGGATAATTGTATTTCAATGTTCGAAATATTATTTCCTGGCTTATGTACTGATGATATATACTTTAACAATTAAATTTTTCTTTTAAGTCAAAGAAAATACATTTATTTCTGATATTATGTACCTTTAGCTCCCCAACATAAGTTGTTTTCTGTTTAAGAATTTTATTTCTGCTGTGTTTTGTTAATATGCATGTGTTCTGGAACCAAATATTTTGAATTTTAAATTTGGGTCCACCACCTAATAGCTTAGCATTCTCTAACAAGTTTCTCAGACTCTATGCCTCAGTAATACCACCTATGATTTGGAAATTGTGTTCAAATCAATTTAAGGTAATTAATGTGAGTTTTTCAAAGAAACAACATACACAGCACTGTATAGAAGAGCTTCAGACATGTTGTATACACTCAATATGTTAACTATTCTAACTTAACTTTCACAAATTTATTCTTTTTTTTTTTTTTTTTGGTACTGGGGATTGAACTCAGGGGTACTCGACCACTGAGCCACATCCCCACCCCTATTTTTTGTGTTTTATGTAGAGACAGGGTCTCACTGATTTGCTTAACGCCTCACCATTGCTGAGGCTGGCTTTGAACTCTCAATTCTCCTGTTTCAGCCTCCCTAAGTGCTGGGATTACAGGCTTGAGCCACCGCACCTGGCAAATTTATTCGTTTTATTTGACCTTTTAACTTGTTAAAAAAGTTCAATAAATGTTCATCTATTGTTTATAGCAACATTCTTTAATGGGAAATTTTTCATAAGTAAAAGTGAGGCATTGACAAATTCTTCACCTTTTTTAATCATAAACACAAATTTAGAAAGGTCCATTGCTTGAACAAGATCCAAATAGATCATCTCTTAAAGATATTATTGTAGCATTTTTGTATTTGAGGAACTATAGCATGATTTCTTTCTTCTTCCTTTTTTCATGTGTATTATTGCAGTTTCTGTCTAACATTCATTAAATTGTTTTCTATTGAATGCAGAAATGTAGGATGTAAAAATATAATAGCCTTGCATTAACAACTATAAGATTTTTTTTTTTTTTGCAGGCTATGTTTAATAGGCAACCATACAGAATTAAGGCATGAAAAAAGGAAACAATAAATCATTTTAAAAAGATTTAATTTAAGCATTTTAAACTTTCTTTCATAATTCAAAATGTTAATTTGAGCTTTCCTTATTTCCAATAAAATGTATTTACATTGTTTCATGGTAAAACTTAAATGTTTTCATGTTTTCCTTTTCTTCACACAGAAAAAATTTTAGAAAAAGAATATTTAATTGAACAAAGAAGTTTCTGAGAAAAAAATTTAAGGTGCTTATTTTAGTAATTCATGAAATATAAATTATTTTATTGAATACATTTTAAGATCAACTCTTATACAGTATAGGGAATATAGCATTGTAAAATATAAAGTCTACATTGAAATTTCAAATCAACTTTTTATTTAAAATCTTAATTACATATATAAAATTTATATATTTGATGGCACACTTGAATATATGCTATCACATCTTTTTTATTATTTAATATTATGGCATTGTTATATTTTTCTCTCAAATGTTAATAGACAAAATAATATGCTTTTCTAATTAATTTTTTGACCTTTTTAAAATGTAAGATAGTTCATCATTTAGAGGAAATAATTCCTAGACTTTTAATAAATACATTCAATAATTTGAATGTATTTATTAAAATTATTTAAATAATTATTAAAATAATTTGAATGACATTTTCATTTTCTGCCATGAGAGTGATGGTGTTCAAAATATGATTTTACTGTTTTTTCTTAGCTGTCAATTTGTATTTTATTTTTCTGAAAAGAAAATCTGCAGACATTATATCTACAAATTTCCCAGAGCTTATTATTTCATTATAATCACCTTTCCTAATCTATTTTATATATTGATGTTATTCCTTATGGAGAATTGACTCTATTTCCCTTTGAATGACAGATAAAAACAGACAATTAAACAATTCTGATTTCATGTACACCTAATTTTTTAAAATTTTTTAAATTTGTTTTAATTAGTTATATATGACAGTAGAATGCACTTTGATACATCATATATAATGGAATATAATTTCTCATTCTTCTGGTTGTACATGATGTAGAATCACACCAGTTGTATAGTTACATATATATATATATATATGTATATATATATATATATACACACAAACACACACACACACAGAGGGTAATAATGTCTTATTCATTCTAATGTCTTTCTTACTACCATACCCTCTCTCCACCTTCACTCCCCTATACCTAATCTAAAGTAATTTTATTCTTCCCTAGCCTCCACCCTGAGAGAAAACATTTGGCTTTTGGTTTTTGGGGATTGGCTTATTTTGCTTAGCATGATATTCTCCAGCTCCATCCATTTACTGGCAAATGCCATAATTTCATTCTTCTTTAAGGCCGAGTAATATTCTATCATATATATATATATATATATCACTTTTTAAAAAATCCAACTACCATTTGACCCAGCTATCCCACTTCTCAGTATATATACCTAATTTTGTAAGACACACCAGCAAGTTTAATTTAAAATCTTTGAAAGATTTATAACAAAAATTAAATTTCATAATACTATAATACATGAAGATCAAGACAAATCATTAAGTCAATTTCCTAAAAGTAAAGAACACTTTGGTTTCTTAAACAATCATGGCTTACTACTGATAAATTAAAATCCTGGAGGTATAATCATGACCTACAATCCAGTGGTTATATCCACTAAATGACCTGCTTTATAATTGGTGGTTTATTTTATACTAATCATCCATTTCACCTAGAATTTTACTGAAAATATTTTATTATTTTTCTTTTCTTTTTTATATTGGTGTAGAAACCAGGAATGCTTTAATGCTGAATAATATCCCCAGTCCTTTTAACTTTTTATTTGAGACAGAATATTGCTAAGGTGCTGAGTGAGGGTCTCTCTAGGTTGCTGAGTCTGGCCATGAACTTGGAAACTGCCTGCCTCAGCCTCCTCAGAGACTAGGACAAGAAGCATACACCACTGCTTCCAGCTTGTTATAAAGTTTTAATTGGTCATTTTATTTTAGGTATGACCCATGGTGAATCCTCAAGTATGAACATGCTAAATTGCATACAGAATCTTTTTAAAGTAAAATAAAGTAAAACAAATAGCTTTGACTACCTAGAATTTATTCTCTTCTATAAAATAGGAAGTCCTAGCAGTATGTTAACTTCATACTAATAATTTGTAGCATTTCATTTTAAACATATCCCATCCTTTCATTTTAGCAAGTGAGACCAACCCTCACATCTGTCCATGTAACTAAATATGAGTGCTGCTCTATCTGAAACCCTTGTATTTGTGTTTTTCTGGCTGACTGCTTGTGAGTTATACATGTTGGTCTTTAGCACTAGTCCATCTTCCTGTCCTAGCAGATTTCCTGGACTGATGAGTCAGTCTCAGAAGACTCACTGCTGGACATTCATAGAAGGCATTCTGCCATCACCAGGGTGCATAGCTGCTCATGTGCCAGCATTTATTTAAGAATATAAGGTAAGTATCAATTATAATACTAAGGTTCAGAGAAACAATGACATATAAATATGTTATACAACCAAGAATATGAAAATTATACCTCACCTGACTATACTTAAGCTTGTAGCTTCTTTTGCCCAGCTTTACTAACACGTTTATAATAGTAATGTATCTAACAATGTCTTCTCTGAACCAAGAGATATTATGTCTATAGAATTGTTTTGTCTTCTTCAGTATCAATCACAAAAGCACCTCTGTGTGTGTGTGTGTGTGTGTGTGTGAAAAATGAATTGATGGTTGATAAGATAAAGAAATAGTTCATTTATATATTCTATAAATAATAGATCGATATTTTTCACACTGCCTTGTCTAGTTCCTTTGACTACAGGGGTACTAAAACATAAGAAGGGCCTGGTATACAGAACTTGAGGTCTATGGTTTTCCCTCTAACTCCAAACCTCATTACTTCTGAAAATCCTTTTTCTCTTAGAGCTCATCTTCTAGTGATTTGTCCTGGTTTAACCTTAAAAACATGCACAGTATGCACACACACATAACTGCACTCACCCACACATACTGAACCAAACATTCAGTTATAATGCCAGAGATTTGTCATTTTTCCATTTGTTTTTTGTTAATTGCTCAGAATAAAATAAGATAGCTGAATAAAACCAGATAAAAGTTTTATCATGGCCCGAAATTTAAGTGTCACTTAATATTTTTTAAGCAATTCAAAGACAAGCAACTTTCAGTCAATTTTATTTTTATTCTCCACCTGCTAACACTCCCACTATATTTCTGCACTGATATTCATAAAGATTTAGCCTTCTCATTGTATAAGCAGTTTGGGTTTTAAAGAAAAGATAATATATACGAAGCATTAGAAAAAAAAATCATATTCATTTGTTACAATTACTTTAAATGTCAAAAGCTCTGCACTTAGATGAGCAATACTTACCTGCCTCCTCAATCAGGATGGAACTCAACAGAAGCAGAATAAAACTTTTAATGTTGATGTGTTAGTGGGAGGATGGGGGTGGCAATATTAAAATAAAACTTCAGTTTCAATTATTTTAGTATTAAATTTAAATTGAATATTACACTAAAGCAAAGTATGGCTTTTAAATGAGAAATACATAGCATAAGAATAATTTTAGCATTCATCCATCTCTAATAATTATTGTAAATTACAACCAAGAGTGCAAAATCACAAAAGCCTCGGGCTTATTCTAATTTGACTGAAAAAGGAAAATATAAGTAAAATAAGATAAGCAGGCACTGAGGTAGATTTCAAAACAATCCTACATCACATTTGTGAAGATCTAGGGTCCTGAATTTCTTTCATCAGATACTTCCATTAGGAAATGAAAAAATGTGGACTTAGCTTTAATAAAAGTTAAATTTTGCAGAAATAACCTTAAGCATGTAGCTAAGAGTTAACTCTTAATTTCCATGGTATTTTATGTTGAAAGTGATTGAGAGGAATTTTATCTTGATCAGTTCTCCAAAACATAAAATGAAGATAAAAGTGGGCATTAAAGAAAACCTCAAGCCTTCAAAATTAGTTGTTATTGTTTCGTTTTGTTTTGTTTTTCCAGAACCAGAAGACACCTACCATTGGCAGCCCTAGTTTCAGAGCTTTGCATCCTTAGCATGATGGGGACTTGAAATATCTGTGCTTAAGAATGCTAGAACAAGAAGCTGGGGTTGTAGCTCAGCGGTTGAGCGCTTGCCTCGCATGCGTGAGGCACTGGGTTCAATCCTCAGCACCACATAAAATAAATAAAGGTATGAAAAATAAAATCAGATTCTTAAAAAAATTTAAAAAAAAGGAATGCTAGAACAAAAACAGGATATCAGGAATGGGAGTTGGGTGGGAAATATTCCTGTGAGTTTTAAAGAAAGTGTATCCTAATAATTTTAGACATTCATAGGGAGGTAAAAATCTGAAAAAAATTAAATTTGATAACTTCCTATTTTTAAACTTTTTACTAGTATGTATTATAGTTTTACATTATGGTGGGGTTTATTTTGACATACTCAAATGAATGCAACATAGTTTGCTCCGTTTGAATCTCCAGTACTCAGTCTCTCCTCCCCTGTCCCCCAATCCTCTACCTCTATTCCAATATCTTCTTTCTATTTATTAACTCCTTATTTTTACAGGCTTTCAAATTAAATTCACTTTGGGAACATTAAATTATAGGGGAAAAAAGAACACAAATATTTGTACAATATTTCAAACTCCTGTTTCGTATTTACTCAGGCCAGCTGGATGTTGAGTCATTTCATATAAGCTTTGACCACTTTAGCACAAGTTGAATTGGACAGTGCCTGGCTTCAATTAGGTCATTTTCCTTTTTGGATGTCACTGTTGGAATAGGATGCCAAGAGAATGTGCTCTGTACTCCTATCTATGCAAAGGTAAAAGTAGAGACCAGAAAACCCCTGAATGGATGTTAACCACCCTGGTAAATGAGCAATATGGATGGATGGGTAAATGTGTCCTTCATTTCTTTCATTGATAGACACTGACTCTGCTTAGTTCCTCTGCCCTATATTCCTGTTCCCTCAGATAACACTGGAAATAAAATACTACAGATAATTGTTTTTCCTTACGGCTTAATTTCAGGAAACTCAAGCTAAGAAAACAGTCTCATTAATGGATTTTTAGTTATGCATAAATAAAGGGAATATTTATTGCTGAAGAAATAGATCACGAAGAAGGTAAATGATGCATTTGGATGCTTTGAGTTGCTTGGAAGGAAAAATGTTAAGTATATACTAATGTGGACATTGAAGGACATCAGGACACATAATAACTGTCTGCCTTTCAAGTAAGAACTGGACTCTGGTTGAAGAGTATCTCATAAATTGATATTTGTTTTATGTAACAATTATTTTGGTAGGAACAGTGAGGCCCATTGTTTAAATGGGTATTTTAGAACTCGAGTCAAAAACAAAGCAGCATTGTAACACAGGTAAAATTATTTGACAGAAAACTGCGAAGCCACTGTTTTTGTCTTTTTTGCCTAGACCACAGCAAGGCTCAAGAACCATAGCACACTCTTCAACTTGGTAGCTGCTAGGTACATATACCTGTTAAGCACTTGAAACATGATAAATCCAAATGGAAATATTCTTGGGTATAAAATTATGTACGGAAATTAGTGTAAAATAGGTATGGTGGTGCACACCTGTAATCCCAGTGGCTCAGGAAGATGAGGCAGGAGGATTGTGAATTCAAAGCCAGCCTCTGCAATCTAGCGAGGCCCTAAGCAAATTAGCAAGACCCTGCCTCAAAATAAAATATAAAAAAGTGCTGGGGATGGGGCTCAGTGGCTAAGAAACTCTGGGTTCAATCTCTAGTACCAAAAAAAAGGCAAAATAACTTATTAAGATTGTTTCTTATTGATTGTATATTGTCATTATGGCACTTTAAGTACATAATAAACTAAATAAAATACATTATCAAAAATTAATTTTACCAGTTTAGGTTTATTTTTGTGAAATATGGCTATTAAAAAATTAGAATTTCTGACTATCTCTTCTATTTATTTTGAATGAGTATATTCTAAAAGATACATCTTAAGTAGTAAGGATGAGTGTTTTGATGTCTATGACTTTATTTCAAATATTAAAGGAGAAAAAAATATAATCATGGACAACATAATGTATCGGTCAATGACAGACAACATGAAAGACGGTGGTCCTGTAAAATCAGAATGGAATAGAACAATTGTGTCACTTAGTAGTGTTGTCGTCCTTGCAATGTCATAGCAAATGTGTTACCCATGTTTGTAGTGATGCTTGTATAAACAAACCTACTGCACTGTTAGTCATATAAAAGATATAGAGATATATGAGTTGGGTCACAGACCACTGTAATAAAGTAAATCTTATAAAAAAGAAATTAATTAGACATTTTTATTGATTCTCCAGTCATGTGAAAGCCTTGATTATATTACAGTGTAGTCTATGAAGTATATAGTAGCATTATCCTTAAAAATGTACATAACTTAATTAAATATTACTTTATTTTCTTTTTAAACTCTTTTTAGTTGTAGGTGGACACAATGTCTTTCTTTTATTGCTTTGTATGTGGTGCTGAGGATCGAACCCAGGGCCTCACGCATGCGAGGCAAGCGCTCTACCACTGAGCTACAATCCCAGCCCCTACATTATTTTTAAACATGCTAATAATAGCTGGGTGCAGTAGTTCTCGCCTATAATCCCAGTGGCTCTGGAGTCTGAGACAGGAGGATAGTGAGTTCAAAGCCAGCCTCAGCAAACAATGAGGCGCTAAGCAACTCAGTGAGATCCTGTCTCTAAATAAAATAGAAAACAGGACTGAGGATGTGGCTCAGTGGTTGAGTGCCCTTGAGTTCAATCCCTGATACCTCCCTCAGAAAAATGCTAATAAGCATTTGAAACTTCAAAGTCCCAATGTATTTGCTGCAGAAGGTTTTGCATCAATGTTGATGACTGAAGAGAGTAATGATTGCTGAAGATCAGAATGGCTATGGCAATTTCACAAAATAAGACAAAAGGGACATGATTTTTCCATTTTTCCACACCTCATCAACAGATTTGGTTCCCACTTTTGAATTTTACCAAGTTGAATAAAAATAGTATGTCAATGTTATTTTAATTTTGATTTCTCTTATGAAGAAAGAGGTTAGGCATCTTCCTTAACTTCAAGAACAGAGTCAACCTATTTTACTTGTAATATATTTTGAACAGTTGATTTTTGAAATTCATTTTTTCTATCAAAATTAATTGATGAACATGCATATGGATATTTGCTGTTTATGGATGACATTGCCAAAACTCTTTGATCATTCATATCATTAGTTCACCCTTTCATTCAGAATTTTTTCCTAGATGTTAGTCCTTTTTTTCTTTTCTTTTTTTTTTTTCTTTTGCTTTCTGGATTTTGAGTCATAGAGGTTTTCCATGATCCAAGTTTACAAGTAAAATTTCTTATGTGTCCTTCTAGTATTTTAGTGGTTAGGATTTTTGTTATTATTCATCTATTTATAATTTACCCATGAATATGAGGTGATGTATACACAGACACAGACACACACACACACACACACACACACATATTTTATCATGTGTTCTCATTTGTTTTTCAGAGAGTTACTTTATTACATTTTCCTTTTTTGCTCCACTGATTGCACATGACACTCTTATAAAGTAGTTAATTTGCTCTTGATCTATTTCTATATTTTATGTACTTTTTTGATGTATCAGATAATTTGTGAACTACTAATATTCGGATTTAATATTTAGGGCTTAATAAAATGCTTTAATATCTGGTACAGTCTATCATTTATTTCCTTATTCAGAGAATTTTTATCATTTACATTATGATTCATTTTACAAAAAAAGTCTAACTGTTTAACTGTAAAAAATCTGTTGGTGTTTTTATCGGTATGTTATATTTTTAAAATAAAATTTAGGAAGAAAAAATGTGTGTTGGCTTGAATAGATTAAATAAAATTGACCTGGAATTTTTTAATTTGCTCAATATTTATGTGTATGTTTGGGGATAGCATGTTTGTTTTCTAAATGAGTGTTTTGAAGGTTTCCTCTAAAAGATTTCAGCTTTATTGACAATCATATTTCTAAATATATTATCTTTTATTATTACTACTATTAGAAGGGTCCTTTTCCCATACTATTTTAAAATTTATAAAAGCTATATTTTTAATAAAATATTTTTTTACAGTTGCACCTCTTTTATTTTATAAGATTCATTTGTTTGCAAACAGTGTTTATTAATTTTCCTTTTATTCTAATTTCTCTATTTCTAAATTCTTTCTATTAATAATTGCTTTATCAATAAATATTGGATCAGGTTGTTAAATGTCCTTTTATTACCTAACAAAAATGTTGATAATGGAAGACCTACACATTTTCCTGCTCTACTAGGACACCAGAGAGGTTCAAATTTTCTCAAACACGTATGCTTATAACAAATAAGTTACTGATTGCTGCACAGAACCCCCAGTGAACGTTGTAATAGGTATTTGTGTAAATTTTATGGAGAATACTTTCTAGTGAAATGTTTTTAATAGGATGCATAACATTTTTTGAGATTGCTAATGTAAATAAACGTTATATATGGATTTATGAAGCATTGTGGGTTTGAAGTCATGTAGGCTGTGCAATTAATGGGACATAAAATGATGAATTTTATAAATGAAAATGGTTCCTTTTTTATGAATTTAATATCCATAAACATTGCTCCACAAAATGTTGTCTGTTGAATCTGAATTAAAAACTAATAATCATAGAAGAAAAAGGGCATTATAACAATTTATGTTAACTGTTTCATATTTTACCAAAATAAATATATTTTTAACTCCTGGGCATAATAATTGCCTATAACATCTGAAACAACAACAACATTATATAATTTGTATAGTCCATGTTTGCCCACTTAATGCTTTTTTTGTTATAAAAAAGATATAACTTACCTCCATGCATCTATCAGAATGACACCGTCATATCTATATAGTTTTTTTAGTATTGAAATTTATTTCCATTCCTAAAATAATCCACATTTACAATGAATTGTTTTATTATACTACTAAATTTCTATGCTATACTTTTTTGAATTTGTAAAAAATCTATTAATAGAGATCCTTTTTCATATGATGCTTTTGAAATATAACATTTATAAATTAGAACTTTTGTTCTTACAAATCACTTAAAATATTTCTTCTTTTCAGAAACATTTACTGTAGTAGTTTATAAACCATTCAAGTTATAATTTTTCTGTGAATCTGCTTAAGTATGGTGCTTATTGAGCAGTGTGTGTCCTTTGACAGAAGATTCTGTTTCTGCTATAAAAAATGGATGTGCTTTTATAGTAGTGTCCTATCTCTATGTGGTACATTTTGATATATTATCTTCTAGGAAGAAATATTTTGCATACTAGAGAAAAGCAGATTTAAAAATTTTTCCCTTTTGTGATTATTTTTCCAGAATCACCTCTATTTTTGAGCTTGCTTAATGATCCATGATTTTCTTCATTAGGGAGGCTAGTGGATTATCATATCATTATATTTACTCCTAAAGATCAACTTTTGCTTACATTTACTAGTTTAAATAATCTGTAATGCATATTAGTAGTTTGTGTTTATATTTTCATTTAACTTTCTGAAGTATATTGTATACATATTTTTGTAGATGGATATTTCATTTTTCTTTTCTATGTAATTATTTTAAAAAATATTTTCTGTATTTTTTGTTGTGTTCCTTCAAGTTTAATCTTTATATAGTGATTTTCCATTCTTCTTTACTGAATACTTCATTTATTTCATCACTTTTTTTCTGTTTTTGTAGTCTTTACATAAGTGAGGATATTAATGTTTTCATCTGTTTTTTTTTTTTTTTTTGGTTGTTCAATTGTAAATGTTTGATATTTTGCCTTGCTGCTTGGGAACATAAATGCTCTTCATCTGGTGCTAAGGATTAATGCTCAGTCACATTCACACATTTTCCTCATCATAATTTATTGATTACACACATGCTACATTACCCCCTTTATTCATAATTGAATAATAATGACCACAAGTAGAATTTTTTTTTGGAATGCTGGGAATTAAACTCAGGACCTTGTACATGCTAGGCAAGTACTCTACCACTGAACTTCATCCCCCAGGTTTACAACTAGTGTTTTTTTTCATAGCTTTCTGTGTTTTTATGCATGTGTTAAGGGTCAATGGCCTTGCTTGCTATGTCTTTGCTTCCACAGTTAGATTTGCAATCTCTGTGTGATACTATAGGAAGTCCTCCAGTTTGGGTTTTCAGAAGTAAATTTACTTGAACAGTGCTTCTGCCATCATCTCTGCCCATCTCTGCTGCCGCATCCATCATTGCACAAAAGATACATGTTTGCTTTGTAAGAATGAGTTCTCTTCTTCAGAAAGTATCTATTTTTCTCTATTTTATAATGTAATGCAGATGGGATCTCATCTTTTATTTCTTTGTTTTACTTCCATCATTAAGATCTAAGTCACAACTCATGATTTTGGTAGACCATCTGTTTATTGTAGAGTCTGAAGATAGTATCTTATCTCCTAGTTATTTTTTAAAAATTGGTTTCTCAGGGGTTTTTGTGTGGTTGTTGTTTTTCTTGTTCTTTGTCACTATTTTTGTATTTTCTATGAGAATAAGGAGAAAGATGCTGAACTAAGCAACCATGTTTCTACCAGAAGTTTTTTGAAATAATTGGAAAACATATAAATGCTTAAAAAGTAACTAGACATATAACCCTTTCAATCTGGTGTAAATCTAAAGGTTGAATATTACATTTTAAGCAGAAAAATATGTTATCCTGCATTGTTTAATTCTATCAGAACTAGTAATAAAAGTCATTTAAAAATGGTTGACATCTGATTTCTAAAATAAAGAAACTTAAGTGAACAATTACGCCACAGGCAATATGTGTCACTCTCAGTTTTCATACAGCATAATTTTCAAAATACTGAAGGAAAATGAATGATTTAAAATTAAGAAATATATTACACTGTAGATCAGCATGAAGTGACACTATAAACACATGATAATATTTCAGCAATTGTATATTATTGTTCTTTTCAAAGTATAATAAAATAGAAAAACTCATTGTTTGTTTGCAGAATTTATTTTTTTAATGAATTTTATTGGGTCTATCCCTGCTGAACATGAGGAATACTGGACTTTCTACTCTATAAGAAGTTTGATTTATACCTGCTGATATGCTATTTTCTACCTCAGCTCTATGAGCTAGTGAATAAAGCCTATGCACTTGCAGCCATACTTGGAATCAGAATCGGAGTCACTTATTTATTTAAATCTTTTGGCAAGGGAGGAAGATGGCCTTTAGGCAATCTTGCTCAATTTGTGGTTTTTCTGACACAAAGCATAAATACTTGGACAATGATGTTAAAGAAGGAATACATGTGAAATAGAAAGAAAATAAAGTATAGAATACAGTATGCCATCACAAAGGTCAAAATGAATTCTATTTAGATTTAAATTTCAAATTTAGGTCAGCTAAATCTAATAGCTCATTCTTTTTGCTTGCTTTTAACAATTGTAAGTAAATGACATAACTCAACATTATAGAGGGAAACTATTCAGAAATACATTTGGTTTGGGCTCTGTCACAAGTGGACATTAAACAGATTATGGAAAAAATAAATCTAAGATTCATGATCATTATATTTAGTTTAGCATATTTTGTACTGTTATAATAGAGTGAAACTATGATTTATTTTAAAAGATCATTATGCTGAGCGATTCTCAATCATTAAATTAAAGGCAGTTTTAAGGACTGATTAGGAAGTGTTGCAGAGAACATTGACTTATGTTTTTCTACTTTAGGAAGCAGTTACTGATGATCAGAATATGATGATATTTGCTTTGGAAATGAAATTCCAGAATGACAATAACATTGACATTAGTGACAGAAAATCTAGGACTGATAATTCTAGACATGGCCTCATCAATAGAATGATGAAAGCCATGGAATCTTGGTAGAGCCAAAAAACACTGAGCCCTGGGGAATTTACATAAGGTAGCTGAGCATTATGATGCTGAATTTATTCCTGTAATTTGTTTCGTGTGTGCTTCAAAATAGAAAGTTAACAGACTGTACTTGAAGGAGAAAGTGCTAAGCAAATGGAGAGAGGGAGACTTGGTCAATTGAGTAGTTTGCCTTTTGGCTGTCTAAGGAAATTTAAGAATCACTGCACACAAGGTAAACCTTTTGGAACAAGACTCTGCACTCTTCAGGGTTTAAATACCTGTTTGTTGTAGAAACCTTAAGAAGAAGGTTTGAAAAAAAAATGCCTTTCTGCATCTCTTCTAAAGAGAGCCAATCCTATCTTAGAGACTTGCAAGAAACTACAAAGTATTTGAGTTTATAAAGAAGTTTCACCTTGTAAACATATCCTTTTTTGTATTGGGGTGTTTCAGACAACACATTTTAGGGAGAAAGGAGTAAGAAATAAGGAATATTATAATAAAGGAAAATGATACATTCAACCAATAAACATGTATTACATGTATCTTACAGTGCTAATATTAGGACTTAAAGAATTTATATTACATGTCTGAGTTTGTGCTATTTATCTAGTATGTAACTTACAAAATTATACACAAAAGGCCTATAAAAATCCAAACTAAACTAAACCATTTGGCAACTGTCAGTACCTGAGGTAAAGGCATGCATTTTTTGTTGCTTTGGAATATGGACATTTTAGTGTTCTAGATTACTTAAGAAAATTAAATTAAAACAACCACAGTAATATAGCCAAGATATTTCATAGCAACAGATCTTTGTGTATGTGTGTTTGTGTGTGTGTGTGTGTATGTGGGTGTGAGTTCAATCCTTGGTACTAAAAGAATAAGATGTTTGTATAAACAAATAACATTGAAAGATAAAGATGTTTGTTTCCTTCCCTGCAGCTGCTTCTCTCTCTCTCTCTCTCTCGTAATGAAGATAATGTCTCCATCTTGAGGGGGAAGTTGGGTAGGTTTAGATGGGATAGTCTTATATAATATTGGGCTTTCCTAATATTGGTGTTCTTCTCCTCTAACATATTCTTGTTCGCTACCTGTTGTTGGAATGCTATGTGGATACTGCTTATGATATCATGAAAAATGCTTCCCAAACTCAACCCTTTAAATTTCCCTTAATACATTAATATGTACTCTAATAAAGCCTGTGTTCAATACACACACACACACTCACACACACAATCTGTTGCAATGAAATATTTTAGCTGAATGAAAAAGTCATTTAAAAAATCAAGCACAGTGCAATACTATTGGAGAAATTATGAAAATGACATTTTAACATAAGACATAGTGGATTATGCCTCAAAGTTATTCAAAGTTATTCAAATCTTTATTTGTTATTAACTTCTCTTTTTTCATTCTTTTTTATTTCACAATATTCTACCATTTAGTTTTATCTTTTATTATAAATCTTGTTATGGTTTAGGTATGAGGTGTTTCCCAAAAGTTCCTGTGTTAATGCAGGATTGTTGGAAGGTAAAATTACTGTATTATGGGAGCCATAATCTAAACAGTTCATCCTAGTTTGAATGTGGTGATTGGAAGTTAATTGTAAGTGGATGGGCTATGACTGATAAAGGTTCATCATTAGGGCTGTACCCTGGAAGGGTTCATCTTCCCTTTGACCACTCTATCTTTCTCTCTTCTGTTTCCTGGCAGCCCTGAGGTGAGCAGTACTTCTCCATCATGCCCTTCTGCCATGATATTCTGCCTCACCTTGGGCCCAGAAAAATTGAGTCAGACTGTCATGGTCTAACACTCTGAAACAAAGAGCTGAAATAAATATTTCCTCCTATAACTTGTTCTTGTCCAGTATTTTGGTCAAAACCTCAAAAACTAACAACCAACCAAAACACCAAATTTTGCATATATTTCTATATATAAAATAGTTTATATTTATTTTTTAATTAAATTTATTTTTCCATTGAAGCATAAAAACAAACTTTGTACCTATATGTTCTAAAAATATTTGAAAAAATGAAAGGGATGAAACATTTCCAAACTAATTATATGAGATCAGAATTAACTTGATGCTAAAACTAGACAAGGACAACCAAGAAACTTAACAATGGACCCATATCCTTGAGCAACATAGATATACAAATTTTCAATAAAATTCTAGCAAATGAAACCCTACGGCATATCAGAAATCTTTGCAGTAAGATCAAGGTGGACTTATTCCAAGTATCCATTAATGGCTCAACATATGCAAATTAACAAATATAGTACATTACATAAACAGAATATAGAACAAAAATCACATGATCATCTCAAATAGGTGCATAAAAAGGAACATTCAATAAAATTCAACATCTATTTGCTGTAAAAACTCTTTGCAAATTAGATATAAAAAGAATATCAAAACCTAATAAGAGCTATATATATGCATGAGAAATCCACAACTGACATCATACTGAGTAGTAAGAAGATGAAAGTATGTACTTAACATATTAAACAGGACAAGAATGTCCAGTGTGACCACTCTTCCTTTACATGGTACAAGAACTCTCTGGAAAATTAAGAGGAAAGAAATACAATTCATAAAAGCAGATAAGTAAGATGCCAGTTTATCCCTATTTTAAGAAAACATGATTTTCTATGTGGAAAATTTTTAAGAACCCATTAAAATACTGTAAGAAATAGTAAATACTTTTAGTAATTTTCCATGATGTAAAATGCACATACAATAAAACTATATTTTACCCACCAATAACAAAGATGTTCAAAAAATATTAATAATTAATAAAAATTAGTTCCAAAAAAGTACCTTGGAATAGATTTCTCTGATAAAGTAAATGAATTCTGCAGTTAAAATTCTAAAACCCTGATGAAAGACATTGAAGAATTCATTAAAAATTGTAAATACCTATTACATTAAAATAATTAAAATAATTAAAATATTCATTGATAATAAAATGTATAAATTAAGTGCAATTCCCATCAAAATACTAATAGCACTCTCTGTAAGGCAAGAAAAATCAATCTTAAAATGTATACAAAACCACAAAAGAGCCTGAATAGCTAGAAAAATCTTGAGCATAAAGAACAAAACACATGGTATTACTCTACCTTAATTCCAAATTTACTACAAAAATGTAATAATCAAAATTACATGTTATCAGCATGAAAGCAGTCACATAGATGGATGGAATAGCATACAGAACTTATAAAAAAACCCATGCTCTGCAAACAGCTGATTTTTGACAAAGTGTTAAGAACTCTCATTAAGGAAAGAACATGTTTTTAATACGTGGTGTTTAGAAAATTATATATCCAAGTGCAGAACAATGAACCTGGTCCCTGGTAGGTTATGAAAATAAAAATAGATTAAGACTTAAATATTAAAGCTAAATCTGTGACACCACAAGAGGAAAGCATGGGAAACAACACATACATACATACATACATAAAGTTTGCACCATATTAAAACTCTTCTATGAAAGCAAAGGGAACAATCAGCAAACCACTGAGATAGACAACCTAAAGAATGGGTAAAAATTGTAAATTATATGATTAACAAGGGGTAGATACACAGAATGTATGAGGAACCACAAATTCTCACTAACAAAAATGCAAATAACCTGGTTTAAAATTGGGCATTAGATCTAAATAAACATTACTCTAAAGAAGACATAAAAATAGCCAATAGCTGTATGAAAAAAAAATGGTCAACATTGCAAATCAACAGGGAAATGTAAGTCCAAATGATAAAAACATATCACATCACTCCAGTAAGAATGACTATTATCAAAAAGGCAAAATATTGCAAGTACTCAGAAGATGTGGAGAAAGGGGGACAAATGAATACTCACATTAATGTGAGTATTAACACAGGGAATGTGAATTAACACAGCTGTTATGGAAAGAGTATGGAGGTTTCTTCAAAAATTGAGCTACAGCTGTGACATGATCCATTAATTCTACTAAAGGGTATGTATACAAAGTACATGACATCAGTATTTGAAAAGACATCTGCACTTACATATTTATTGCAACACTATTTACAATAGCCAGGTAATGGAAACAAAGTGTCCATCAACAGGTGACTGGATAAAGAAAATGTGGTACATATACACAATAGAATACTAACACTATTTCACCATAAAAAAGAATAAAATTCTGTTATTTGTAGCAACATGGATGGAATTGGAAATCATTGGTAGTGAAATAAACCAGGCATAGGAAGACAAGTAACAGATAATCTCTCTCTTATGTAGAATGCAAAATGATTCATTCCATGAAAGGTGGTATAGAATGGTGGTTACAAGAGGCCAGGGAGAGTAAGGCAAAGACAGTGATGAGGAGTGGTTGGTCAATAGGCTCTGTTTTAGCTTAACAGAAGTAAGAAGTCTTGGTGTACTATCATACTATAATGACTACAGATAATGATAATGTACCATATATTTCAAAAAGTTGTAAGCAAGATTTTAAATAGTTTGGCTAAATTTAAATGACATTTGAGGAGATAGATAAGTTTAACCTGATTCAAGCATTGCAAAATGTATAAATGTATCAAAACATCAGATAACACCTACTTTGTTAGGTTATTTTTTATGTTTTTATTCATCAGTTACAAATAAATTAACAAGGCCCAAGCCTGCCTGTAGTTCCATGCCAGAGCCCCTGCCAATCAGTGGGAGCACAGACCAACTCCCAGAACTGCCTAAAGGGACCTCAATGGGAGCTCAGCCAAGGTCAGACCCAAGACTGCTACCTGCCCATCCACCAATCCACATGACAACCCAGACTAGGCCCAGGACTGCCTCCAGGGATCCCCATGGAGGCCCAGGCCTAGATCCAGGTCCAAGCCCACGACCTGGGACCCTGTGGAAGCCCAAACCAAGATCAGGCCTAGGAAAATCCCCAGGCCTTTGAGAAAGACCAAGCCCAGGGCTGCCCCTGCACAGAGTCAAGATCCACGCTGGTGCTCCCTTCCCATATCCATCTTCAATAGAGAGATTCTGAAAAAAAATCAGAAATTCTTGAAATTAAGGAAACAATAAACCAAATAAAAAATTGATAGAAAGCATTACCAACAAACTAGATGACTTGAAGGACAGAACCTCAGATAATGAAGACAAAATATGTAATCTTGAAAATAAAATTGACTATACACAGTGAAGATGGTATGAAATCATGAATAGAACATACAAGAATTATGGTATAGCATCAAAAGACCAAATCTAAGAATTATTGGGATAGAAGACGGCACAGTATTTCAAACCAAAGGAATGCACAAACTCTTCAATGAAATAATATCAGAAAATTTCTTGAACAAGAAGAACGAATTGGAAAATCAAATACAAGAGGCTTACAGGACATCAAATGTACACAATTACAACAGATCAACAACAAGTTACATTATAATAAAAATGCCTATCATACAGAATAAGGATAGAATTTTAAAGGCTGTAAGAGAGATGAATTAGATTACATATAGGGGGAGATCAATTTGGATCTCAGCAGATTTCTCAACCCAGATCCTCAAAGCCAGGGGTTCATGGAACAACATAAAACAGTTCTGAAAGCAGATGGATGTCAACCAAGAATCTTATATCCAGAAAAAGTAAGCTTCAGATTTGAAAATAAAATAAAAACTTTCTGTGATAAACAAAAGTTAAAACAATTTACAGTGTGAATGCCTGCGCTACACAGCATTCTCTGAAAAATGGTCATTGAGCAGAAAATGATAACCAACAATGAAAATCTGCAAAGAGAGAAACTACACTGAATTAAAGGTCAATCAAAGGAGAAACCAAGTCAAGGTAAAAACCAAAAATAAAAATGACTGGAATTAAAAATCATATTTCGGGGCTGGGATTGTAGCTCAGTGGTAGAGCGCTTGCCTCACATGCGTGAGGCCCTGGGTTCGATCCTCAGCACCACATACACAGCAATAAAATAAAGACATTGTGTCCATCTACAACTAAAAAAATATTTAAAAAAAAATCATATTTCAATAATAACTCTGAATGTGAATGGCTTAAACTCATCAATTAAAAACATAGACTGAAATGTCAGATTTTAAAGAAAGACCCAACAATATGTTGCCGTAAAGAGACTCTTCTCACAGGAAAAGACATACACAGACTGAAATTGAAATCATGGGAAAAAAGGTATCACTCACATGGACCATGTAAACAGCAGTGGTTTCCATCCTCATATCAGATAAAGTAGACTTCAAACTAAAGTTAGTGAAAAGGGATAAAGAAGGACATTTCACACTTCTTAAGGGAATCATACATTTACAAGACATAACGATCATAAATATATATGCCCCAAACAATGGGACATTTATGTATATCAAACAAACTCTTCTCAAATATAAGAATCAAATAGACCTCAACACAAAAATACTAGGTGACTTTAACATATCTCTCTCACCACTGGATACATCTTTCAAACAAAAACTAAACAAAGAAACCACAGAACTCAATAAAACAATCAATAATTTAGATTTAACAGACATATATAGAATATTCCATCTGTGAAACATATTTTTTTCAGTAGCACATGAATCCTACTCCATATAGACCATATGTTATGCCACAAAGCAAGTCTTACCAAACACAAAAATAATAGCAATACTCAATTGCACTGTATCTGAACATAATTGAAAGGAAGTAGAAATCAATGACATTAAAAAATAGAAACTATTCCACATCTGGAGACTAAATAATATGCTAATAATTGACACATAAATAATAGAAGATATCAAGGAAGAGATGAAAAATTTTGAGGTAAATAAGAACTCCAATACAACATATCATAACCTCTGGGACACTATGAAGTCACTGCTAAGAGGAAAGTTCATTGTATTAAGCTCATTCACTAAAAGAAGAAAAAGTCAAAAAATAAACAACCTGACACTACATCTCAAAGCCCTAGAAAAATAAGAAAAAACCAACACCAAAAGAAGTAGAAGACAGGAAATAAATAAAATCAGAGCTGAAATTAATAAAATTAAAACAAAAGAAACAATTCAAAAAAGTGACAAAACAAAAAGCTGGTTCCATGAAAAAATAAATAAAATTAACAAATCCTTAGACATCCTAATGAAAAGGAGAGAGAAAACCCAATTTACTAAAATTTGTGATGAAAAGAGAAATATCACAACAGACACTATTGACATACAGACAATAATTAAAAAATACTTATAACATTTATGCTCCAGTAAATTGAAAACCCTGAAGACACCAACAAATTTCTAGAGGCATATGGCCTACCCAAACTGAACCAGGAGGACACACACACCTTAAACAGATCCATATCAAGCAAAGAAATAGAAGATGCCATCAAAAGTCTACCAACCAAGAAAAGCCCTGGACCAGATGGTATCTCAGCTGAGTTCTACAAGACCTACAGAGAAGAATGAATACCAATACTCCTCAAATTATTCCACAAAATAGAAAAGGAGAGAACCCATCCAAACTCACTGTATGAGGCTAGTATCACCCTCATATCAAAACCAGACAGAGACACCTCAAAGAAAGAAAATTTCAGACCAATATTGCTGATGAGCATAGGTGCAAAAAGTCTCAATAAAATTTTGGCAAATCACATACAAAAACATATTTAAAAAAATAGTGCACCATGACCAAGTGGGGTTTATTCCAGGGATGCAAAGTTTGTTCCGCATATGGAAATTCATTAATGTAATGGATTCCATCCATTAATGGATCCATTAATGTAATGTAATCTATCAAATCAATAGACTTAAAGTAAGAATTGTGATTTTATCAATTGATGCAGAGAAAGAATGTGACAAAATATAGCACCTCTTCATGTTCAAAACACTAAAAAATCTAGGGATAGTAGACCATATCTCAATATTATAAAAGCTGTTATGCTAAAATGAAGGCCAACATCATTCTAAGTGGAGAAAAATTGGAAGTATTCCTCCTAAAAATGGGAACCAGACAGGATTCCCTCTTTTATCACTGCTATTCAACATAGCCCTTGAAACACTAGCCAGAGTAATTAGACAGAAGAAAGAAATTAAAGGGAAATGAATAGGAAAAGAAAAACTCAAACTATCATTATTTGCCAACAACATGATTCTATACTTAGAGGATTACACCAGAAAATTCCACCAGAAAACTTCTAGAATTAATAAATGAATTCAGCAAAGTTGCAGGATATAAATTAACACACATAAATCAAATGCATTTCTATACCTCAGTGATGAATCCTCTGAAAGAGAAATTAGGACAACTACTCCATTCCCAATAGCCTCAACAAAAAAAATAAAATACTTGGAAATCAATTTAACAAAATAGGTGAAAGACCTCTACAATGAAAACTACAGGACACTAAATAAAGACATTGAAGAAGATCTTAGAAGATGGAAAAATCTCCCATTCTCTTGGATAGGCAGAATCAATATTGTCAAAATGACTATACTACCCGAAGCATGAAACAGATTCAATGTGATTCCAATTAAAATCTCAACTACATGCCTTAAAGAAATAGAAAAGCCAATCATGAAATTCATTTGGAAGAATAAGAGACTCAGAATAGCCAAAGCAATCCTTAGTAAGAAGAGTAAAGCAGGAGATATCAGAGTACCAGACCTTAACTATATCATGAAGCTGTAGTAACAAAAACAGTGTGGTACTATCACCAAAATAGACATGTAGACCAATGATACAGAATAGAAGAAACAGAGACAACCCACATAAATACAATTATCTAATACTAGACAAAGGTGCCAAAAGTGTACATTGGAAAAAAGATAGCCTCTTCAACAAATGGTGCTGGGAAAACTGGAAATCAATATGCAGGAAAATGAAACTAATCTCCTATCATTCACCATGCAAAAAACTCAACTCAAAGTGTACCAAGGACCTAGGAATTAGACCAGAGACCCTACGCCTAAAGAAGAAAAAGTAGGCCCAACCCTTCATCACGTCGGATTAGGCCCTGACTTCTTTAATAAGACTCCTAAAGCACAAAAAATAAAATAGGGAATCAATAAATGGGATAGATTCAAGCTAAAAAGCTTCTTTTGAGTAAAAAAAATAATCAATGAAGTGAACAGAGAGCCTCCATTCTGGCAGCAAGTTTTTGCCACATGCATGTCAGATAGAGCACTAATCTCCAGGATATATAAAGAACTCAAAAAACTTAACACACACCAAAAAACAAACAACCCAATCAATAAATGGACTAAGGAACTGAACAGACACTTCTCAGAAAATGATATATAATTGATCAACAGACATGAAAAAATGTTCAACAACTCTAGCAATCAGAGAAATGCAAATCAAAACTACTCTAAGATTTTATCTCATGCCAGTCAGAATGGCAGTTATCAAGAATACAAACAAGTGTTGGCGAGGATGTGGCATGCTCATACACTGCTGGTGGGACTGCAAATTGGTACAACCAATCTGGAAAGCAGTATGGAGATTCCTTAGAAAACTTGGAATGGAACCACCATTTGACTCAGCTATCTCACTCCAACAAAGGACTTAAAAACAATTTTAAGTGAAGTGACACAGCCTCTTCAATGTTTATAGCAGCTCAATTCACAGTAGCTAAACTGTGGAACCAATCTAGTTGCCCTTCAATAGATGAATAGATAAAGAAACTAGTATATATATTCAATGGAATATTACTCAGCAATAAGAGAATAAAATTATGACATTTGCAGGTAAATAGATGGAGTTGGAGAATATCATGCTAAGTGAAGTAAGCTAAGCAAAGTAAGCCAGTCCCCAAAACCCAAAGGCCGAATGTTCTTTCTGATAAGTGGATGCTGATCCATAATGCAGGAATGGGCATGGGAAGAATTACGGGACTTTGGTCAAAGGGGAGGGCAGGGAAGAGAAGGGACCTGAGAGCAGGAAGTTGGTAGAATAGATGGACATCATTGCCCTAGGTTCATGTATGACTGCACATATGATGTAGATCTGCATCATTTACAACCAGAGAAATGAAAAGTTGTGCTCCATTTGTGTACAATGAATCAAAATGCATTCTGCTGTCATGTATATCTAAGTAGAATAAATAAATTAAGAAAAATAAAAAATAAAATAAAATAAAACAGGAGCATATAGTAGATACTCAATAAATATTTGTTTAGCAAAAAACAGTAACAAATAATCATCACTGAATTCAGGCAATAAATATTTTCATTAACATTAGAAAATACACGTATGAATATTTATTCAAGTATACAAAATGTGAGGACTTGTAAGCCT
The DNA here is from genome assembly GCA_004024805.1 of Geosciurus inauris. Classification (NCBI taxonomy): domain Eukaryota; kingdom Metazoa; phylum Chordata; class Mammalia; order Rodentia; family Sciuridae; genus Geosciurus; species Geosciurus inauris. The sequence continues at coordinate 96,842 of PVHX01002073.1, forward strand.
TGAAATTCTACTCTGTACAAATAGAACTACATTTTCAACAAAAAAATTACAGAAATTCTATGTCATTAATGGTTATAAAATTCATGGCATTTTAACTAATGCATTAAATAAATTACAGTCCTCAAATTTATGCATTATTTATTTATAGTAAATTATGCCCTATGGGACATAAAACCTACTAAGTTTATAAAATGTATATAACTGATGATAAAATGCTGTGTTTGGCATGGGTATATTAGAGATGGACTAATTGACCTATTAGTACCATTTCTACCTTCATATGCTTAATATATGATATACTTGATATTTTTATAAGAGCTAGACACAGTCTACATGGATGACTTTTAAATGATTATTCTTTATATAAATAATATATATTCCCTCCCAATGTATCTGCACAAAGTTATTAATAATTCTTTCAAGGCATTGATCAATTCATCTTAATTTTTAAATCCTTTAGAGACTTGAACACGTTAGTCATGAAGAATAACTATTATTAATAATAGCAAGAATAATGCTATTAACTTTTATTTGACTCATATTATTATCCTACTTAAAATATATTTTTCTTCCATGTCTGCCCATCAGAAATTCAAGACCTAGTACAAATATGCCAGTCTTTTTGAAACTTTTTCCTATTTCTCATTCTAGGAGTTATCTCGTATATCTTTCAATACTTTTAGGAACTTCTTAAGGTTTTTTTTTGATGGCACTCATCATATCCTGTATGTTACCAAATTTATTTTCACAGATTTGAAATCTACAGAAAATTGAAGAAATGGTATAAAAAGCATATATGTATCAAATCACTAATTGTTAGATTTTGTCATCTATTTTATAGGTGTTTTCTCTTATTTTTATGCTGAATATCTAAAAGCAAATTGAAGGTACCATGGCATTTCCCCTGTGAATACTTCATCTATTGACTGGAACAAGATTGTTCTCAAATACAATCATGATATCATTGTTTTACCTCCAAAATTTAGCATTGATACAATATCAGTAATTAAAATATAGTTCTTATTTAAATTTGCCTATTTGTACCAGTATTATCTTTACCATCTGCAACTGTACCTTAAAGATTTTACTAAGGTTCATACACTGAATTTATTTTTATATTTCATTGTTGTTCTTTTTCTATAGTATTTTCCTGTTTTTTGCCTAATCTCAGATTGTGTGTGTTTGTGAAAGCATGCAGGTGTATTGAATTACACATGTATAAATGACCTAGGTTAGTTGTTCAACTTACTTAAATATTAAAGATGAATATTTGGTGAAAAACCTATGTAGCTACTTTGCCACTTTAGAAAGTATGTTAGTATGTCTGTTATCAATGATTCAAAATCTGATCATCTAGCTAAGAATATCTTCCCAGTCTCTCAACTATATGCATTCTATTTTTAATTAATAAGAAATCTGTGAGGTAGTATTTTGAGATTATGTATATTTTCTACAGTTCAAAAAATTTCATCAATTTTTTCTATGCTCATTGACATATGATTAAACATATTGTATTTCTGAATATCAAATGAATCCTGTTTCCCACCTTACATAATATAGGAGAGTGGTGAAAATATAATCTATCAGTCTCATGATTTCTGGGGAAATTTTAAAAATTCAAATTCTCATACTGTATACCATAAACCTACTACATAATGCAGTCTGTGGTTGGAAACTAGAAGTAAATAATTTGACACATAAGTCCTTCTAGTGATTCTAATGTGCAATGAAGTTTGGTAACCAGTGCTTAGAACTATTTTAATTCTAAATGCTGCCATGATTACCATCTGTTTATAGGCATAAATTAAAAACAACTTAGACCAGTAGTACCACATGTTTTACTTTCTTTTTAGGGCTTTTCTGTTTATAAGTTGCTTGTTCTCCCAAAAATTCTTGGATTAGATTTCTTTTTTTTTTTTCCCCAAGGTAACTTTTCCTTTCATTGAATTATTTTCCAAAGTAATCTAACTTAATAAAATCATTGACTCAAGATCTGATCTGCACATAATAAAGTTTATTTATTTTAGGACCAGATGATGCACTAAAAGTTTGATTCTGAGTTGGTAGGCTAGAATTGGGTCACTCATCCATCAGATGGTAATGTTAGGGACCAGATTACTAGTGGGAATAATGGAGATGGTAATCACTGGAATACAGTAAAATTGCAATTATTATTGTACCTGGAAGTGATTTAGTTTTAAGAGATGGTATAAATTGAAGCATAAGCTTGTGTGGTAATAGAAGATTGAAAGCAATGAGGCAATGGTAATTATAAGGTTATGAATTTACATGATCCTTGGTTAATAGCAGGAAAACCATGAAAAAATAAAAGGACACATTTAGATTATGGAACTTAAAATTCAATGCATAATATAAAAGTCAAAGTGCCTCCACACTAATATTTAAAGACATTATTCTCTACTGGGTTAACTAAGCTGAAAATTGGTCCCAAGAATTAATTGTAAGTGTAGTGAAGTTACAGAAGATACCAAATATACAGTGTATACAGATCTTTATACATGTTCATATATGTTTAATCCAGATCTTTATATATGTTTAATCCAGATTTCTAACAAAAAAATTTAGGGCTATATGACCTAGATAGGATGAGAATATTTAAGAGATGAGTCTGAATTTATTCATAAACCAATATTTTGCCTGATGTCTCTATGCTGATATGAGCAACTACTCCCATTGAAGAGGAAGACACTCTACTCTCATAAATTTTCCCCTTATGTAGAGATCTTATGCTCTTCTCAATATTCTCATTTAAATCTATTCTTCCCTGTAACCCAATAATTGGGTCAGAGGACTACATAACATAAAAGTGAATGCAATTCTGATCATTATAGGAGATAGTATGTATATCCAGAGAGTTATAAGATCTGTGCAATATGTTGTTGGCAGGATCTGAGTGAACACATAGAAGAATTGACCATAACATTGTCAAATATGAGAATATAGAATATATTCTGGATAGGAGAAAGTTGATTGACTCCTTTGAAGCTGTGGATATTTTGCTTTAGCATGGACCAGATTCTGGTCCTGATATACTTTAGTGATATACAAGTAAACCTGAAGGTAATGGTGGCTTTTGGTAAAAATTAAAAAAAAAGAGATGTCATAACTACATTAGCACTAAGAGCAAAAAGGACCAGGAGCTTAATAGAGGTGTAATACTTGATTCATTACTACAAAATAATCTAGAGGTAAAGATTAGAAAGTTGAAGTCCTTTCAAATAGTATAGTTAAAATCTTTCAATTTTAAGAGATGGGTTGTTTCTTAGGGATACAGTTCATCGATTAGAAAGTGAGAAAGTGAGTCTTCTTCATGAATGCCACCATAAATATATATGTACAATATTGAAAATATATTCTAGCTTTCAAAGCAACCTATAGTCAATTAACAGACAAATTTTACTTTCAGAAAAGGAACATTATAATGGTTTAGATATGAAGTATCCTCTAAAAACTCATCTGTGAGACAATGACTGAACATTCAAAAGTGAAATGATTAGATTATGAGAGTTGTGACATAGTCATGAGATTAACTCACTGATATGGATGAACTTCATGGTAACTGTGGGCAGACAGGATGTGGCTGGAGGATGTGGTTCACTGGGGTATGTCTTTGGGGTTTATATTTATTCTTGGTGTGTAGAATTCCCTGTGCTTCTTGTTGCCAGGTCCTAAGAGGCTTCCCTTGACCATGCCCTTCCACCATGAGGTTGTTCTTTATTTGGGGTTAGAGTTGTGAGTTAGCCAGTTGTGAACTGAGTCTCTGAAATTGTGAGCTCCAAATAAACTTTTCCTCCCTGTGTTGATCTTCTCAGATATTTTGTTCACAGTGATGTAATAATTGCCTAAAATAGATATTTCCAGATACATCTACGTGATACACTATATAGAAGGATCTCTAAAGCTACAGTAACTCACCTCTTATAATGAAGAAGGAAAAAATCCTAGATGTTGCATTAAATTCTGCCCAATTATCTTATAGCCATCCCACAGTATTCCTTCATCCACTATAATCCATTTTCCCATCCACTATTACCATCTCCTCAGCTCCTAATGCGTAGTTACTATGAATAACAAAAGTGATTGAATGAACTCACACCAAAATAATACCCTTATGCTAAGAAGGATTAAGAGAAATTCCTGATTCTGTCCAAGACTCTCCAGCCAAGATAGTAAATCAGAAAAACATAACATCTTGATGGGGAATGTACCAATCAAAAACTTGAAAGATATTGGAGTAGTGATCCCTATATTAATCATATTCAATTTGCCTTTCTTGTCTCTGAAGAAACCATGGAACATCATGGGATATTCTGAACAGTTTGCTTATTATTTATGTTCTTATTAGTTTTTCTCTATTATATTATAAATCTGCTTGGCAAAACTGTCAGTTTTTCTCTTTTCATCTTTCTTTGCATTTCTGGTAGAATGTAAAAATGTGTATTTATTTCCCAGAGCTACCCTAGAACATTAACACAAATTTTGTGAATTAAAACAAGACAAATTTATTATCTTTTAATTCAAGAAGACAGAATTCTAAAAATCATAGTGTTGGCTAGGTCTCTTTCTCTCTAAATTGTGTAGGAGATGATTTTTCTTAACTTTTCTAGCTTCTTGAGAAGCTTGTACACAACTGCATACGTAACCCCTTCCTTTGTCTTCACATGGCTTTCTGTGTACCCCTGTGTCCTTCTCTCTCTTACAAAGGCACTTTGTGTTGGATTTAGTGTCCTAATCCAGTGTCTGATTTCAACTCCATTTTTACCTGAATAACTTCTTCAAATATCCTTCCTAAATAGATCCCTTTCCAAGAATATAACTAGACATGAATTTTAGGGGAGGAAATTTAAAACATGATATAAGTGAAAATAATTATTTAATGATTCATAATGTGATTTTCTGCCTCTCCAACAGACATCATTTACACTTTCAAATGACACATTTAAGAAATTTTATTCTTTCTAATGGACTCTATATTTTAAATGACATAATATAGAAAGTATTACTCATTATTCATTTAAGTGTAAGCTGTGATTTCACTCATGTAATTTTTTCAATAAAACTATTTTAATGTACTATGAAAATATTAATAATTATATTAGCATAATTATTAATAATATAATTATTAATATATAAGCCCTTTAAGTATAATATTGTTCTTTAGATGAATGATTTCAATAGGTTGAATCATACCTCCACCCATAAAAAAAGATTTGAAATCCTAAATTCCAGTACCTCAGAATGTGACATTAGTTGAAAATAAGGTCATTATGAAAGGAATAAGATTAAAATGAAAGTTATAAGGGTGAATAGTTATTCAAAATGACTAGTGTCCTTTTAAAAGTGTGGTGGGGGCCTTGAGCACAGACATGAACTGAAAGAAGATTGAAAAATACACAGTGAAGTCTTACCTGTAACGATGGTGATGCATCTTCAGACTAAGGCGTGCCAAGGATTTTTGTCAAGCACCACAAGCCAGCAGAGGGAAGGAAGGATTTCCCATTAGAGCTATCTGTCACAAAGAGCATGGCCTTGCTGACACCTTGACTTCAGCAAAACTTGATTTCTAGTGTGCAAACTATGAGACAATTCATTTCTTTTCCTTTAAGATACCAAACTTTTGGTACTTTGTTTTTTAATATCAGACCTGGAGAACTATATCCAAGCTGCCTTATGTTATGGAATAGGAATTTTGAGTACATTTCATGGTATTATTTTGTTTAAAATATATTAAGTCTTTTTAGTTATAACTTTTTAGTTTTAGTTTTAGTTGTGGCAAAAAGTAACATTGGGTTTATCATCAAATATTTTTAGATATAAAGTTCAGTACTGTTTAACACATTGACATTGTTGTAAACAGATTTACAGAAACTTTTCATTTTACAAAGCTGAAAAATCGATTGTGCTCGTTAAATGACTCCCCCTTCCCCTGCCCTCTATCTCTTGGCAACCACTTTTCTCCTGTTTTCATGACTTCTATTACTTGGAATTATCTTCCGAGAGGAGTCATTCAGTATTTGTCCTTTTGTGATTGAATATTTTACTTAGCATAATGTCCTGAAGGTTCATTCATGCTTGTGATGGCTTGGATAAAAGTGTCTACCCGAGTCATGCTAAAGTGTGGTCCTCAATATTTTCATATTTAGAAATGGAGCTTTTGGGGAATGAGTGGATCATGACATTCTGACTTAAGCAGCAGATTAATCTATCAATTGATGAACGAACTAATAGGAGTTGGTAGAAACAGTAATTGGTGAGGCATGCTTGGAGGAATATTTTAACTGAGGGCATGACCTGGGAGGACATTTCTTGTCCTAGTTCCCTATGACTCTTGAGTGCTCTTTTTCTTTCTCTGTCTCTGTCTCTCTGACTCTGCTTCACCAGCAGCAATGTGCTGAATAGTTTTCCTCTACCATGCCATTCCACATCACATTTCTGCCTTGGAGCCACCTGACCACAGACTGAAACCTCTGAAACTGTGATCCAAGACAAACTTTTCTTTCTTTTGAGTTGATTATGATAGTTATTTTGGTCATGGCAAGGAAACACTAACACAATTTTTTTTTAGCATGTGACAGAATCTCTTTTTTGGCTGCATAATATCCCATAGTATTCATAAAACATGTTTTACTTCTTTATAGATTTAATATTTAAAAGTTAATTTCAATTCAATATGATGCTGCTGTTTTTAAATCCAGAGAATCTATTCAAGGATTTAAGTAGATGGTTTAATTAAATTCCTTCAACCTTCCTATATTAATGTTCACAATTTTACTATAAATGTTTTTGTCTACTTTCCTTAACTATCAACTTCACATTGATAGGTTTGGCAACAGTACAGTGTATTCCTCAAGTTCCTATGTTGTACTCCAATATACTTAAAATACCAAAGGCAAATAAAATAAGAAAAATTTTGTAGACTCAATGGTAATTCACAGTAGTCAAATGTAACTATGCATCTGCAGGGAATGGGTGCTGGACTACACAACTATATTTCACCTCAACCTGAAGGTTTCATTTAGGGAAAGGGTGTCCACCAACTCGTGCTTAAAATGCTCTGAGACTCCTTCATTTAAGTAGACCCAAACCTCCTTTAATTAAAACATGAATCCTGATCTTTAAAATGGTATACTTGCTCTGTTATATGTGCTTTGTTCTAGCACATTGAGTCAAAATGTCCTTATCTTGTCCTAACCAATAGCTTTCTCTTATGTGAATAATTTGCTTATTTTCTAATCCTCACATAATATAGCTCAACTTTTCTTATAAATACCAGAAAATCTGTCTCCTCTTCAAGGAAGAGTGCTATTAACTAAATTTCCCAGTGTTCCTATACAGATTATAGCATTGGTTAGTATCATCAGCAAATGAGATACAAAGGAAATTTAAGGCTTAAAATATTTTATAAAACCCAGAAAGATATTGAAGAGTAACTTTTCCTAGTTTTGATGTTTTTTAGGTATATCTTCAATACATCTTCAGTTTGAAAAAAAGGATTCATATTTTGGTTTTAAAGTACAAGCTTCAGAGTTGGACTTCTGCCTGAGTTTAAAACTAGACTTCTCATGTGTTCATTATATAATGCTGACTAAAATATAAATATCATTAGCTGGGCGCAGTGGTGCATGCCTGTAATACTAGCACTTTGGGAAGCTGAGACAGGAGAATGAATCGGAGTTCAAAAAGCCAGCCTCAGCAATGGGAGACGCTAAGCAACTCAGTAAGACCCTGTCTCTAAATAAAACACAAAATAGGGCTGGGGATGTAGCTCAGTAGTCAAGTACCCCTGAGTTCAATCCCGGCACCAAAAAAACAAAAAACAACAAAAAAAAAAAAACAGAAAAAAGAAACCATTTAGTTTAAATGTTTCTGTCTATAAAAAGGGCACAATTATGGTACAGAAGAGTGTTTCCTTTTTCTTCTTTTCTTTTCTTTTCCAAAGGCACTTTGTTCCTGAGCTACATCTCCAACACTCTAATTTTAATTGTGAGAACAGGTCTCACTAAATTGTTTATGTCCTCGCTAAGTTACTGAGGCTGACGTTGAACTTGAGATCCTCTCACCTTGACCTCCCACTTCAGTCACCTGGATTACAGGGACACATCTGAGTGCCCAATAATAGTGTTTCCTACAGATTAGATAAGACAGTTTTAGGAACTTAAAATAGTACCTATCACAAATAAACTTATGCCAAATATGAGCGACTCGACATTATTATTGCAAAGGAAAGGTGAAATTATATTCTTAATTATTTAAATAATATTTTCTGCCTGGGAATGAATATGTGCAAGGATGTGAAATTTAATTTTCTGTATTTGTAAAATGGTTTTAAGAACATAAGACAGGGCATTGTAAACTGTTGTATAGATATATAGTTTTATTGTATTATTATAATCACACAAGAATAGAGAGAGAATGGCTTATACATTTCTTAGACAGTGTATTTTTCTATTTTTTCCTTCAAAGTTGCCTCTGGCATCCTGGTGAGATAGATCTCTCCTTGTGAAATTCTTCAAGAGCAAAGGAGAAAGCAGTGTAATTTGTTCTTGATCCCTTGGGCTCTCAAAAATTGTCTCTGGAGATAAAACTTGAAATTTTCTTAGATTCTCCTATACCCTTAATTTAATTGTACTATAAAATTTTTATAGATATATCTTAAAGTCTAGATGACAGTGAATGATAATTCAAGTTTTTGATATCTTCATGGCAAATACGCATGCAATACATATTTTAAACAACAGGGATATATGGCTTGAATTTGTCATGCTTTCTGGAGTTTTGCTGGCTATGAAGATCTAGTTTGGACACTGATGATTGATAAATAAATAATTTGTCAATTGAGTTACTCAGGTTAAGTTAATAACATTGCCATGATTAGAAGCAGTTGCTGAAATTAAAACACTTTAAATTTTTAATTTTTAAGTAAGATCTCCCTTGTTAAATTAATATCAGGCAAATAGTATAACTTATCAAGAACCCCATTTTCTTACATAAAAAGAAAGAGCAATAAATGCTGTAAATTTATGAGCTTTACATATCATGATATTCTGTCATCCAAAATTAAAGTAAATATAGATATTAGAAATATATCCATTATTTGTTAAGAAAATTTTAAAATATCATGTTTCCTGTTAACATTTTTTCAGTTTTTTAATTTAAACATTCAGTGATACTCAAGGTATTATTTTCTGGTTTTCCTAAGCATCATGAAAATGTCTCTTTGTGCTCTGCATTCTCAAATTTACATCCAGTTATTGCAAGCATCGTTAGCAATAAGCCATTACGCCAAGATCAACGAAGCTGTTCTTTAAAAGGTAAGAGGGTAAAAAAGTATACATGGTGCTAAGATGTTTTTGTATTAAGATGTTGTTTTTGAAGCTTAGCTTCATATTCTTGCCTGTTCAATGATATCTTTTTAGTTTATATGCAACTTCTAATTTCCTCCACAGCTGAATTTTGCTCTCTTTGCTTAATTGCTTGTATATGTTTGGGGGAGGGGAGATGACATATATTTTGCTCATCAAATCTTACTGGATTCTCTATTTTATTTGCTTACTTGGCTTTGGAGTTACACTTCCTTGGCAACCAGTGAAAATAGTTGAAGTTTCATGATGCTGATAAACATAGGTTCCAGTCCCAGCTCTTCTACTTACAAGCTGAGCTGCATGCCATTTGGCAAGTCCCTTAAAATTTCTGGCCCTTCGTTTACTTCTTTATTAAGTGATTATGGCAATTCCAGAATATCCAATATTTAACAAATATTAGTAAGTATTTAACAAATATTAAGACAGAAAAGAAGAAAGGTATGTTTATTCCTGGTCCTATACTTTTTAGAAATTTCTCTTAATTGCTACAATTCACCAAGTTACAGACCACTAAACTTCTGTGAAATGCTTACTCATCCAAATGATATTTTTAAAAAAACAATTAAGTGTAGTAGGCAGAGATCTCTATGAAAAATCAATTGTAGAGTTAGTAATCAATGTATAATTTGTGTGTGTGTAAGTTTAGGTATTTTAAGTCTTAACAAACATAAGATTAAGTATATACAGATCTTAACACCATGATGTTAGGCTAAGAAAATGGAATAAATATTTCTAAGTATTATTTTGTATGAAATATTTCTGATTATCTGAACTAGAAATTAAAAGTTCCATTTAACACATTTTTCTAAGTAGCCTTTTGGCTTGGTGCTTTGGCTCATGCCTGTAATCTCAGCAGCTTGGGAGGCTGAGGCAGGAGAATTGTAAATTCAAAGCCAGCCTTAGCAACTGAGGCCTTGAGCAATTTAGCAAGACCCTGTCTCAAAATCTCAAAATAAAAATATAAAAATAAATTGGGGATGTGGCTCAGTGGTGAAGCACACCTGGGTTCATTTGTACCCTGATCTACTTTTCACCATCCACTACAATATGTTATTACCATGAAAGAACTCACAGTTATGAAGTCCATTTTCAAACCATCCCCTTAATAGACACTCATAGGCATCCACTGTCTCAACAGTCAAGTTATCAGCAATAGAACAGTGTTGACTACTCCATTCAACACAATCACCAAGAACAATGACAGCAGCACATCTGGACCATGACTTTGGCTCAATAAATTCAGATTGGGATTCAACTTGGAATGATTATTTAGTCACCAGTGCTAGGCCATACATGTGGCTGCATGTCTCCTGTAAACCATTTCTCAACCTAAAGCATTCTCAGAACAGTACTTTGTTTCATTCATCAAAAATTAGGATGAGGGCTGGTGATATAGATCAGTTGGTCGAGTGCTTGCCTTGATGCACAAGGCCCTGGGTTCAATCCCCAGCACCACAAAAAAAAAAAAAAAAAAAAAAAAAGGATGATATGATATTATCCAAATTATTATTTAGAATTTGTTCCATTTCAGATGTGGTTGGTGTGTCTTGCAGGAAAGTGTGTGTCATTGTAGCATCACTTAATCCACATCAATCAGATAAATGAAGGCGAGTGAAGGAATAGTCGAGTGTTTTGTGCTGAAGAGGCAATGTAATTTCTAAAACACTAAACTAGGTTGACATCTGGAATTGTCTGTTGGATTAATCATTACCTCAGCACAATGGTTCAGATTTGTATATATGGCTCAGATATACCTATCCTAGGAGACATTATCACTTATTAGATTTGAAAGCTTCATAACAACCTAAGGGGAAAATAACTGTAAAGAAAAATAGATTCATGGAGACTTGGAACCTTCAGGGTATGACAAATCTGTCTTTGGAGAATTTGTAAACAGTATATAAGGACATTTTCCAAATGTAGAGAGACTATATAAATATACTCAATACGAAAATGAGGGTTATATTTATATTTCAGGAAAAACAATTCTGGAATTACTAAAGTCTATGAAACTTAAAATATAAACTAGGAGATGAAAATTCTGAAGTTGTAATGTCCAAGAAATATCAGTAAGTTATAATTAACGTAGGGATTAAAATCACCAAAACCATCCTCACCACTGCAGGAGGGAAAAATGTTTCCAGAGTACAAAAGACCATATTGCCTAATAATATCTACTTAAGTTTAAATAATTTCAATGTCACTATGTTACACACTAATGAATGATTATCTCAAAATGTGAGTTCTCTCATCCTTTCTCACTATAGTCCTAACTATCAGCAGGACTGCTGGGCATTTTGTCATTTGCCATATTAGTTAAAATGTTCCATATAATCTAACAGAATTTTTCTTGAATACATGGAATTTAGCTAAGGTACTTCTGGGAAAGTAAACTTTCTTATTTAAAAAAGAAGAAGAAAGGAAAATTAAACCTTTATTCTTATTTTAGTTGAGAAAACAAAGCCTTATGAACCCCTTTGTGAGCTTAAGAGACAGCTAAGAAAAAAAACCTTGAAATTTTTAGTGTTGAACTAATGCCAACTGCTACCTCCCTTCATTTCTGCTATAAAAGAACAATAATCTTTTGTTTCTTCAAAATCCAATGTTACTGTAGTTTTCTGCTGAAATATTTCCAATTCTTAAATTTATTCATATACATGCACTACTTGTGATAAATATTACTGATTTTGAGCACATTACCTTTTTCATTTGTTCTAATTAGTTATATATGATAGTGAATGTATTTTGACATGTTATACATATATGGAATATAACTTCTCATTCTTCTGGTTGTACGTGATATAGAATTACATTGGTCGTGTAATTATATATGTTGTCTGTCTTCGTGCATCCAAAGGCAAACTAGGATTAGGGCTGGCTGTCTACTGTCTCCAGATGTGCTCCAAACCTGGATAGGGCAGTGAGAAGTGATTTTGACAGAACCCAAAATGCCTTCAACAATAGAGGAATGAGGGCCTGATCTCAGTTTCCTAGACTGATACCATGTTTACAATAAGCATAAACTGAAAACCCATCCTCCTGAAGCATTATCTCAGTGCAATATATTTTTTTCAGAGTTCTTCAAGGAACCCTGGTGATACTCAGGTACCTCAAACACAGTGTTATAAGTACATATAATGCATATAGAATGATAGGTTATTCCAATTTCAACTACAAAAGTTCTATCTTAACTTGCAAAAATTCTGTTAATATTCTTTTGAAAAAATAGTGATTGAGTAATCTGTTTCTAAAACCAATAGTAGAATGGAAAAATTAGAGTATGAATTTAAAGTCTTAGATTCTTATTAGCCATATTGCCTAGGAGGAAATAGTTTTTAAATTTTAAAATACACAGATGCACTCTACATAATATACATATATATATTTACATATAATAATTTGATGACTCTTACTGAAATATTTGTGGTAAAGACTCATAAACTTTTAAGGATTGCTTCTTTAATTTTGGGAGTGGAATTTATTTACATATGTGCACAATATTTAAAATCTAGTTATTTGCATAATATTTCTAAAATGTGATTAATCATTGAAGCAGAAATTTTAGCAGATGAATATTTTTGCACAAGCAATGCTACCTCACATATAAAAGAAGAAAATTGCATGGAGAAGTTGATTCTATCTGTAGAAGGAAAGATAAGTAGTTAATTTAATTTGAAAAGGTGATACTTTCTGTATATATTTGTTTTTGTAAATACTTTATATATTTTTATGTTCTCATGATACTAGTATCCTTAGATAACTCCTATTAAGTAGACATAAAAATGAAAAATAAAATAAAAGGGGATAATGAATGTATATGAAAATGATAAAATGCCATTCATTTGAATGCTAAAAATAATCTGTGGCCCTTTATACACTTTACATGAACCTCAAAAAGGAGAAAATTCAAAACAATCTCTCTCATGTAATTAGTTTTAAAATTCTTCTTTAAATTACTTCATGTCAATTTTGAACTAAAATTAAGTTGGATACTGTAGGAAGATATAAATTACCATAGTAACCCCAAATTGAAAGATGAAATCTTTAACAAGAATTTTATTTCTCCAGAAAAAGAGAAAATATTCCCTCAAGGTTATATAACACTTATGCCATTATAACTAATGATTATCAGAGGAATTAGGTGAAAATAGTAGCACCTAACATTTGTTCATTCTATAGCAAAGTTTCCAAGGATGGCAAATGGCTGAGACCCTGTGTTAAAGTAATTCACCTTCTGGTGTTGAGGGGAGGAATAGTCTTTTCTTTGAGATGATTCTTATGTTTTATAACTTATTATAAATAGAAAGGTACCTAAGTTAATCTTTAAAGGAATAAAAAAACATAAAATAATCCAACTCATTTCTAATTCCACTATGTGTTCTTACATACTTCTTTTTGCCAATTCATGATAATGGCTATACTCTCTTCCGCAATTTCTATTCTTATTTGTAATTTTTTATTTAATCTCTTATTCTGATACTCACCAATTGTCATTACCTTTGACTTTTAAATACAGCTCTACATATATTGACACTATCTTTTTCTTCCTTCTCTTCTTTTGTTCTCCTCATTTTTTCTCAATAGTGTGTGACAACCAAAATCTTGAAAGAGTCCAATTTCTTTCAACTTAAATTTATCTGCTACTCATAATGAAGCCATTTCCATCACAATAGCTACAAAAGCCTTAGTGCTGTTATGAAATGATACATTTTTAAATTAATGAAGTAGTACAAAGATTTAGCTATTGGTGACCATGAGCTATCATTTTCTTAGTACATTTACATCTTTTCAAATGTGTTTCAATATAAACTCTTTGGATTTTTGAAGGTTATATTTCTGGTAAAATCACAATTTTTCAAGGTAACATCCATATCTAATCAAGCTATTAGACACATGGTAACAATGGTTAATATGTATAGAATGTTCTTTTGGTACATGAGAAATTCTTGAGATTAATTTTTTCATTCACACTTCAATGAAACATTTTGGTTAAAGAAAACTTCATCAAAAAAATTTTTTTAAACAAAATTACCTTTTGGTCCCTTAACTCAATTTCCAATTTGTCAACACTACTTTTCCTTTATTATCATTTTCAATATTTATATTATCTCCCATAGCCACAAATTTATTGTGCTTTGCATATAAAATGATTCTACATGCTGAAAATAAAAATGACAACAAAACTTTCATTATGGTACAATAAATATTTAAGTTGTTCTTAGAATTCAGTTTAAATGGAAGTTTTTTTAGTATTTCTAATCAACTGTAATTAATATTTCATATTTTTGTTGTTTCTGAATAACTTTTTCATTTAACTGGAGGGAGAAGCATCAGAAGCCTATTTTCTTTCATTTTCTCATTTACTACTGAATAACACCCATCAACCTACTTCTAGACATTTTATAACTATTTGGAAATCTTTGGGACAATGGCTGTCTATACTCAGACTTTGTAATCAGCTATTTTACCTGTATTTCAATCACTTTTTGTATACTAAATATTTTTTGAATTTCACCTTTGTATTTCTGGTTAAGCCACTTATTCAAAATGATAACTAGAAGGTAAACATAGTAGTCCTTGCATATCTGAAAATGGCTCCATTTTGCTTTTGTGGTTGATTAATAAGAGATTTGGGAAAGGTTCAAGACACAAAATTCTTTTTATTTCTCCTAAAAATTTGAAGAAATTTGTATTCAAAGTACTTTAGAATAAATACAATTGGCAGGCTTATTTTTCAGTCTTCTGTAATTTTCCACTTAAAAAAAAGTTTCCATAGAATTTTAGATTATTTTCCATGATCAGGGCATTACAATTTCATGATTGGAATTAAGCCTATGGCATGGCTGATACATATTTTTAAAAATTATAATCCAAGAAATCTTTATGAGTCCATTGCCATTCTAGGGTAACTGAGTACATAACCAAAATAAATACCTGATGAAGAATAATAACTGAGGCTTCACTTTGGGAAGTAGACTTTCCTAGAATTACCAGCTACACTACTAAACACATAATTCAGCAAACAACAATCCATAATGCAATAATATTAGAAATTGCTGCAATATACTATTTAATTTGTCCAGGCTCAACAACAAAAAATATAACACATGCAAAGAAGTTCAAAACTGACCTATACCAAAAAAAAAAAAAAAAAAAAAGCAAATGTAAATAGCAGAAACTAACAGAGAGCTTAAATGTAAGATTCAATGCAAAAGCTCCTTTAAAATAGATATTACAAAACCGAACATTAATTTATACATCCAAAAATTTAATAGAATAAAGAGAATAAATCAAAGATTAGCACATTATGGTAAAAGTTTTTTTTATGCCAAAGGCAAAGCAAATATTATGAGTTAAGCAAGAATAAAATGACTCATTATATACAGCAGAACAATAAAATTAATGGCTGACAGCCATGGTCTGGTAGACTTCTTGCATTGTAAATGAACAGTAAGAACCTATGGCATCTTCTAAGACATTTGGTTCATCAAAACAATGGAGGCTACAATGAAGTAGAATGACAGCTGAAGTGCTGAAACAAATGATAAAATGCCAACCAATAATCTTGTATCCAGCAAAACTCTCTTTCAAAAATTGAAGGTAAAATCATGAAATTCTCAGAAAAGCAAAAATTGTGATAAATTATAAGCCTTACCTTACAAGAAACGTTGAAGGAAGTTCTTCAGGCTAAAAAGAAGTGACACAGAACAGTAATTCAAATCCACATAACACAAAATAAAATCTCCAAAACAGTTTATTGTGAACACATACTTATGCAGTAATGGTGTTCCACAATACATTAAGCAAAAACTGACAGATTTGAAGTAAAAACTAGATAATTTAACAATGATATTTAGAGATCAAAATCACTCATTTTGACAAGGAATAGAACAACTGTGCAGAAGATCAAGATGGAAGTAAAGACTAAAATAAGCCTGCAACACAACAAAATGTAATGCACGTGCACACACACACACACACACACACACACATATACACATATATACATAAGAATAGCAGAATACATGTTTTTCTCAAATTTTTATAGAACATTGTCCAGAATAAATGATATGATAGACCATAAAACAAACCTCAATTTAAAGGAGTTAAATAAGTGTTGTTTGCACAAACTAGAATGAAATTAAAAAAAAAAAAAAAAAAACGCAAAGAAATGAGAAATGTACAAGCATGTTGAAAGTAAAAAGCATTATAAAATAATCATGTGAAGAAACTTTGGAAAAGCTATAAATATTCTGGACAATTGAAATGATTACAATGCATATAAAAATAAGTGACATAGCTAAGAAGTAAATAGAAGGAAACATATGTATAAACACCCATATTGACAACCAAAACTCTCTCAAATTACCTTTCTAATATACCATTCTTTAAATACAAAAACATTAGTAAACATAAAGCATGTCAAATAAAGGGAATAATAACATCAGAAAATAATTAGAGAATTGAAAAACAAACAGTAAAACAAATTTGAATGTTTTGAAAAGGTCAACAAATGGACATTTTTTCTTTACCTAAGTAAAAAGTAGACTCTATAAACTCTTGAATGAAGGAGGGGACATTATTATAGTCATCATGGAAAGAAATGTATTATAAGAGAATAATATGAGCTACATATGACAACAATTTACATAAATTAAATCTATTCATTCTTACAAATTCAAACTACTGAGACTTACTGAAGGAGAAACAGAAAATTTAAATACTCTTGTAATTAATAAAGATGGAACTAATAATTTAAATACTCCTTACAAAGAAAAGCCCAGTCCAGATATCTCCACTAGTGATTCTACCAAATAATAAGGAAATCATACCAATAAATAGAACAAATCAAATGCAAAGCACATACTTTTAAAATTAGAAAATATTGAAAATTTATTTAGGTTAAAGAAGATCTACATAAATGAATAGTTGTCACATGTCCATAAATCAAAACAATAATAATATCAAGGTAATAATCCTACATATAGCCACAGATTCAAGTCATTCCGTACCAAAATCCCAGCACGCACATCTACATTCAGCTGACTTTGACAAGCATACTAACACAATTCAATCAGGGAAAGAGATTTCTTCAGGAGATGGTGCTGGGAAAAGTGAGCACTGATAGGCATAAGAATGAAATGAGGACACTTCATTACAACAAACAGAAAGATTGCATCAAAATACACCATAGGAGGAGGTTCCAAGATGGCGACCTAGACGGACGCAGCGGTCAGTCTCTCCAGAACTGGTGATTGAAGTTGTGGAATTACCATCTTCCAGCCAGCTTCTGGACATCATCCTATAGCTGTCTCCACCGGAATTCCACTTGCACGTGTACTCAGGACCACCAGGCAGCAGCAATTGCCACAAGCAGCGTTTGTCACATGCAGCGTGACTTCAGCAAATGTTGGCAGAGCACCTCTGCCAGCAGATCTGCTGCAGGTGGTTCGGAGCCCCAGCCCAGGGCCCTGCCCCAGGCAAGGCCTGCTTCTACATGAGCGGGCATGGGACAGCACCTGGGAGCAAACTGAACTCAACACAGAACATGGTGAAAAGACGATGACTTCACCAGCGGCCTGACTCAGAGTTACACCCTGCTGTGAAACCCACACCCAGAACACCAGCAGGGAAAGCCCAGCAAGCAACGGACAATGCCACCTACTGCAGGTGAAAGGAACCATACCAGTTTATTTACATTGAGTTTTTTTTTTTTTTTTTTACTTTTTTTATTCTTATTTTTTATTTTATCCTTTATTTTTTCTCCTAATATTTCTATTGTTTGAACTTTTTGTTTTATTTCACAGCTCTTTTCTTCTTTCCCTTCTTTCTGTTTCCTTTCCTCTTTTCTCTCTCACTTTTTTCCTGCCCTCTAATCCCCAACAGTTGTGAAACCAAGTATTTGTTATACAGTGGGACATGGTAGATTGGGATTTCTGAACTGTATACTAGAGTGGTATTATATAGTTTTATAACTCCCACTTGCATATGTTTTATTTTTCTTGCTATCTTCTCTCCTCACTGTACTCCCTTTTCTTCCTTCTTACTGATCTTCCCCAACTCTTGATCACTCTTTCTAGTAATAGCCAACTTCTCTTGAGTTCCTTTTTCATGCTTTCTAAGATCTAATAACCATATCCTCACTTCCTACTACCCCAACAATCTATCCTACACCCCACCCTCAAGTTTCCCTAGCACTTCAACAGAATGTATAGAACCTGTGTGAACTTATTGTTTATATAATAGATTATAAAGAACTCATAATTATTGTATATCATGACTAAACTGTAAATGTATTTGGGAGTTATTAGGAACTACTTGGTTTGAAACTATATATTGCTTGTATTGAGTTCAATCAACATTTGTCTCCCCTTTAAAAGAGAGGTTTTGAAACCCTGCAGGGAAACTATACCTGTATAGGATTAAAAACTGTAACAACTTGGATCAGCAGAGCTAGAAGGATAGATACGCAATCACCATGAAAAAACAAGGAAAGAAAGTAACTCAAACAAACCAAGATTACACACTACTAGAATCCATGGTCAGTACAGCAGAAGAAATGACAGAACAAGAATTCAGGATATACATAATTAAAATTCTCTGTGACATAAAAAATGATATAAGAGAACATGCCCAATCAGCAAAAGACCATTTTGATAAAGAGATACATAGGCAAATACAGGAAGTAAAAGATCACTTCAATAAGGAGATAGAGAATCTGAAAAGGAACCGGACAGAAATCCTTGAAATGAAAGACACAATAAACCAAATTAAAAACTCAATGGAAAGCATCACCAACAGATTAAACCACTTGGAAGACAGAACCTCAGATACTGAAGACAAAATATTTAACCTGGAGAATAGAGTTGACCACACAGTGAAAACGGTAAGAAGCCATGAACAGAACATCCAAGAGCTATAGGACAACATTAAAAGACCAAACTTAAGAATTATTGGGATAGAAGAAGGCATAGAACTTCAAACCAGAGGAATGAGCAATCTATTCAATGAAATAATATCAGAAAACTTTCCAAATATGAAGAATGAATTGGATAATCAAATTCAAGAGGCTTACAGGACACCAAACGTTCAAAATCACAACAGACCCACACCAAGGCACATCATAATGAAAATGCCTAACATTCAGAATAAGGAGAGAATCTTAAAAGCTGCAAGTGAAAGGAATCAGATTACATATAGGGGGAAACCAATTAGGATCACTGCAAACTTCTCAATCCAGACTCTGAGAGCAAGAAGATCATGGTAAAGCATATACCAAGTGCTAAAAGACAGCGGATACCAACCAAGCAAAATTAAGTTTTAGGTTTGAAGATGAAATAATAACCTTCCAAGATAAACAAAAACTAAAAGAATTCACAGCAAGAAAGTTGGCACTACAGAACATTCTTGGTAAAATATTCCATGAGGAGGAAATCAAAAACAACAATGAAAACCTGCAGAGGGAGGAGCTACATTCAAGGCCAATCAAAGGAGAAACACAGTCAAGTTAAAAACTAAGAATAAACCAAAATGTCTGGAAAGACAAACCATGTCTCCATAATAACATTGAATTTAGATGGCCTAAACTCAGCATTTAAAAGATACAGACTGGCAGATTGGATTTAAAAAAAAAAAGACCCAACAATATGCTGCCTCCAAGAGACTCATCTCATAGAAAGAGATACTCACAGATTGAAGGTGAAAGGATGGAGAAAATATTATCACTCACATGGACTGCATAAATAAGCAGGAGTTTCCATCGTTATCTCAGATAAAGTAGACTTCAAACCAAAGTTAGTGAAAAGGGATAAAGAAGGTCATTTCATACTGCTCAAGGGAATCATACATCAACAAGACATACAATCTTAAATATCTGTGCCCCAAACAATGGGGCAGCCATATTCATCAAACAAACACTTCTTAAATTCAAGAACCAAATAGATCCCAAGACAATAGTATTGGGTGACTTTAACACAGGTCTCTCACCACTGGACAGATCTTCCCAACAAAAACTAAACAAAGAATCTACAAGGCTTAATAAAACAATCAATAATCTAGACTTAATGGATATATATAGAATATTCCATCCATCAACAAGGAAATACACATTTTCTCAGCAGCTCATGGATCTTTCTCCAAAATAGATCATATGCTATGCCATAAAGCAAGTCTTAGCAAATACAAAAAAAATAGAGATACTACCCTGCATTCTATCTGACCATAATGGACTGAAACTAGAAATTAATGACAGTTTAAAAAAAAAGCCACTACAACACCTGGAGACTCAATAATTTGCTATTGAACAATGCATGAGTAACAGAAGACATCAGGGAAGAGATAAAAAAAATTCTTGGAGGTAAATGAGAACTCTGATACAACATATCAAAATCTCTGGGACACAATGAAGGCAGTGCTAAGTGGAAAGTTCATTGAATTAAGCTCACATATTCAAAGATGTAAAAGTCAACAAATCAATGACTTGACACTACAACTCAAAGCCCTAGAAAAAGAAGAACAAAGTAACACCAAAAGAAGTAGAATACAGGAAATAATTAGAACCAGAGCTGAAATCAATGAAATTGAAACACAAGAAACAATTCAAAAAATAGATAAAAGAAAAATAAACAAAATTGACAAACCCTTAGCCACTCTAACAAAAAGAAGGAGACAGAAAACCCAAATTACCAAAATTTGTGATGAAAAAGGAAATATCACAACAGACCCTGCTGAAATACAGAGGATAATCAGAAACTATTTTGAAAACTTATATTCCACTAAAATAGAAAACCCTGAGGACACCGAAAAATTCCTAGAGACATATGACCTACACAAACTGAACCAGGAGGACATTCATGAATTAAATAGATCAATTATATGCAAGGAAATAGAAGAGGCCATCAAGAACCTTCCATCCAAGAAAACCCATGGACCAGATGGATTCTCAGCCAAGTTCTACAGGACCTACAAAGAAGAAATAACCCCAATACTCCTCAAATTATTCCACGAAATAGAAAGGGAAGGAACCCTTCCAAACTCATTCTATGAGGCTAGTATCACATTGATTCCAAAACCAGACAGAGACACATCAAAAAAGGAAAATTTCAGACCAATATCCCTGATGAACATAGATGCAAAAATTCTCAATAAATTTTTGGCTAATTGCATGCAAAAGCATATTAAAAATATAGCGCACCATTATCAAGTATGGTTCATTCCAGGGATGCAAGTTTGGTTCAACATACGTAAATCAATATGCGTAATCCATCTCATCAACAGTCTTAAAGATAAGAATCACATGATTCTATTGACACAGAGAAAGCATTTGACAAAATACAGCACCCTTTCATGTTCAAAACACTAGAGGAACTAGGGATAGTTGGAACATACCTCAACATTGTTAAAGCAATATATGCTAAGCCTAAGGCCAACATCATCCTAAATGGAGAAAACTTGGAAGCATTACCTCTAAAAACTGGAACAAGACAGGGATGCCCTCTCTCACCACTTTTATTCAATATAGTCCTTGAAACTTTAGCCAGAGCAAGCAGACAGATGAAGGAAATTAAAGGGATACGAATAGGAAAAGAAGAACTCAAACTATCATTATTTGCAGACGACATGATTCTATACATAGAGGATCCAAAAAGTTCCACCAGAA
Organism: Geosciurus inauris; assembly: GCA_004024805.1. Taxonomy (NCBI): domain Eukaryota; kingdom Metazoa; phylum Chordata; class Mammalia; order Rodentia; family Sciuridae; genus Geosciurus; species Geosciurus inauris. The sequence continues at coordinate 118,883 of PVHX01002073.1, forward strand.
AACTTCTAGAACTGATAAATGAATTCAGCAAAGTTGCAGGATATAAAATAAATATCCATAAATCAAATGCATTCCTATATATCAGCAATGAGTCCTCTGAAAGAGAATTCAGAAAAACTACTCCATTCGCAATAGCCTCCAAAAAAATAAAATACTTGGGAATCAATCTAACAAGAGTT
>PVHX01002073.1:119161-137664 GCA_004024805.1 Geosciurus inauris
CATACTACCCAAAGTGCTATACAGATTCAATGCAATCCCAATTAAAATCCCAAAGTCCTTTCTTACAGAAATAGAAAAGGCAATCATGAAATTCATTTGGAAAAATAAGAGACCCAGAATAGCCAAAGCTATCCTGAGCAAGAAGAGTGAAGCAGGAGGCATCACAATACCAGACCTTAAACTTTACTACAAAGCAATAGTAACAAAAACGGCATGGTACTGGCACCAAAATAGACATGTAGACCAATGATACAAAATAGAAGACACAGAGAGTAATGCACATAAATACAGCTATCTCATACTAGACAAAGGTGCCAAAAACATTCACTGGAGAAAAGATAGCCTTTTCAACAAATGGTACTGGGAAAACTGGAAATCCATTTGCAGTAAAATGAAACTAAACCTCTACCTCTCACCATGAACAAAACTTAATTCAAGGTGGATCAAAGACCTAGGAATTAGACCAGAGACCTTGTGTGTAACTGAGGAGAAAGTAGGTCCAAATCTTCATCACGTTGGATTAGGCCCCAAATTCCTTAACAAGACTCCTATAGCACAAGAAATAAAAGCAATAATCAATAAATAGGATGGTCTTAAACTAAAAAGCTTCTTCTCCACAGAAGAAACTATCAATGAGGTGAACAGAGAGCCTACATTCTGGGAGCAAATTTTTGCCACATGCACATCTGATAGAGCACTAATCTGATAGAGCATTAATCAGCCATATAAAGGAATGTAGTACATGTACATGATACAATACGAATGAACCTTGAAAATATTATTCTATGTGAAGGGAGTGAATGAACAAAAAACACATAATGTGCAATTATATTTATTTGAACCATTCAGACCATCAAATATGTAGACACAGAAAGTAGACTACTGGGTATGGAATTTCCTTTTAGGGTAATGGAAATGTTGGAAAATTATGGTGGAGATTACAAAAGTCTTCAAATATACTAAAAACTGTTAAATGGTACATTTTACATAGATGAGTTGAATGGAACATTAATTAATAATTATTTTTATTTGTTTGTATGTGTGTGTATTTTATTATGATGTGCCTTGAGAGGGCATTATTTACATGAGTCAAGGACAGGGTGCTTTTAAAAAATGAATATAATGATTTAATTTCTGCTGCTCAAGCTATCCTTTTATTCTCACCTTTTTTGCTTTTTAAAATGTTTGTTATTCTTTCTTTTGGATATCCTGCCTTTATCTTTCATGCTATTATTTACTTGAAATATCAGACAAGCAACAGGAAGACTTTTCTCTTAAAAGAATCATCATTAATAGGCTATTTTTAAGATTACTATATGTGTTATCTATATTTTGGGGTGGGCTGTCCAAAAATGATACACAATATTCTGTAATAGAATAGCTTGTTCAATTTCTTCAGAGAAATTTTTTTTTTCTTTTGGTGGAGTTACTGGTCATGACATTTTGAACACAACCAGAGAATCACAGTGGGTAACTACCATCTATGTCAACCTTCAGTTAAAACTTAGCTTTAGTTTTATTTAGTATTTCTAACCAAGGTTGGCACAATCTGTTCTAAAAACAGATTTCTCTTAAATTCTTCAGGGTAGAGTGTATTCCTCCTTCTTTAAAAACCCTTTCTTATATGTTCCAAAAAACATATATTCTGTCTCATCTACAACATGTTTACATGGTTTTTCTTCAGAAATGTATTGCAATCTATATTCCATTGACAACCCTCCCCTCATTTTTCAATTTTTCAGTTTAAACATTTCTGAATCTTCAATAATAATATTGAGATTTCATAAATCATGAACATAAATCTGTGTTCTTTCCTTCACACTAATCCTCAGGTTTCTTGACTTCTTCCACTAAATTTGTGAGTTGTAATATAGTATAATATATTTTTTTTAAGCTTGGTGCAGTGGCACAAGCCTGTAAACTCAGCAGCTCAGGAGGCTGAGGCAGGAGGATTGTGAGTTCAAAGACAGAGTCAGCAAAAGCAAGGCACAAAGCAACTCAGTGAGACCCTATCTCTAAATAAAATACACACTAGGGCTGGGGATGTGGCTCAGTGGTCAAGTGCCCCTGAGTTCAATCCCTGGTATCCCTCCCAAAAGTGGTTACTTTATAAGATTGATATTTATGTTACCCTGTTCAAAAACAGGATTTGTGTTATTATGTTAAGGTAATAGTTTCACATGACATAGTAAAAAAATAAAGTCCTGATAGAAAAACATAAACATCAAAGCTGTTCTGAAGATGATACTGATTGATATAACTGAAGCATAATACTAGAAACACATGTTAGAAAAATGTGCATGGCCTTAATGCATACTTTCAAAGTGAGACCTGAACAAAAAAATTATTAGACTCAGGTGAATATTTATTCCCATAATTATGAATGCCTGTTAGGAAAGCATTTCAAAGGTGATGAGCCAAATCCTTTCTCAAATATTTCTCTCCTTGAGAGTTGCTGCAGAAATGAGAGACTTTAAAATGGAACAATTAAGATTCTTTCATTTGTGGAACTCCAAGAGAACTTGGTGTCTGTTACCTATATATTAACATCCTAATGTGATAAAAAGGCACTAAATAACAAAGATTTTCACTGAGGAACAGAATCAATTAATAGACCAAATTTTTTCCTAAGAAATTTCCAAAAACATTCTGTCAGCCTTCAGGCTATCTGGGATTCAATTACCATTATATAGGTCCTTTTGACTCTATATCTCTAGCAAAATCTTAGCAAATTTCACAATAAAATAAAAATGAACAGAAAAGATAGCCTGTCATTTATTTTTAAATGTTTACACAGTGCTTCCATATAAAATAAGAAATCATGCTGTTGTATCACATCTAGTTGCCTCTTAAAAACTATATTGTTGATTATTAAAATAATTTGCCCCTTCAGACTGCAATAAAAATATTATAACACATAAATCAAAATTATTAATTATTTAATGAGAGGATAATATTGTCAAGCAATTGGAAGAAATATGATAAATTTTATGTTTCAAAATTGAATGTCCAAAATTACATTCAATTTTTTCAAAATAATTCAGAAAACTTGAAAATACAAAAATAATGACAGACTCATGGTACTTTGTTTTAACTAAACACTATTTAATTTTATTGAACTCAGATTTTTTTTGGTAAGATTTGATCATGTAATCAACTTCATCAAGAAACCAATAAAATATAAAATATTACTGGCATCACATACACACTATGAAGATCAATAGTTTGTTTTTTTTTTTTTTAAATGAACCTCCCTTCTCCATTTTCATTCAATCCATTTTGAGTTGTGATAAAATATATGTGAAATTTCTTTTCGGTACCAAGTAGTGCATTGATAATGATGTTTTATTTTTTTGGTACTGGAGATTGAACTCAGGGGCACTCGACCACTGAGCCACATCTCCAGCCCTATTTTGTGTTTTATGTAGAGGCAGGGTCTCACTGAATTGCTTAGTGCCTCGCCATTGCTGAGGCTGGCTTTGAACTCAAGATTCTCCTGTCTCAGCCTCCCTAAGTGCTGAGATTACAGTCTTGCGCCACCGTGCCTGGCTTGACAATGATGTTTGACCATCATCACTAACCAGTTCCAGAATGCTTTCTTTAGTAAAAGATGAAATTAGATAGGCAGGAGGTTTATCAGAAGATATTTTTCTGAATGAGGAGGAAGAGAATGAAGATAAGGAGAGCTACCTGACTGTCATGCAGTTACGACCTTTGTGAAAACCCAAAGGGTGTGTGTGTGGGTGATTGTTACATAAGTAGAATCCCAAAGTACAGTGGAGTTAATTGGGAATTCTAACTGGGCTACTACTGGGAGGTTGTTAAAATGAACAGCTATTAGAGGAGTTTTGTCTATGACAGAAATGGGCCACCTGTGTACTTATCTCTAAATCCAATGAAAAAGAAACACCAAGGATATAGTTAATAATATTTTATGAAAGTTGGTAAAAATATTCTGATTAAGTTACTTCCTAGCAATTATCCTTCATGTTCAAAAACAAAAGTAACCTACAATCAATGGTCTTTTGAGAATATATTATATATTGCACAAGTAAGAAACATAGTATAGAAAACTCCTCTTGAGGCCAGCTTTTAACAAGCAGAAAAATATCCACTTTTTACTCATATTAATTAAAACAAGGTAAATGACACTATTAGTTACTTTCTTAATACAAGACAAATGATTAAAATAGGAGAAGATTGAGTATTTCAATCAGACATAACAAATATCTTTTTTATAAGCAAAAGCACAAGGCTATATTTAATGTGTTGGGACTTTCATTAAAGGTATCACAAAATGAGAATGCTGTAGGTATGCTCATTAAAATTTTCTCAACATTTCATCATCTAAAATATTTAGAACATATATATTTTTCTTGTGTCTAAAGCTACCACAATGTTTTTTGAACACACAAATAATTATGTGGAGATTGTAGGTTTTGAGGACAGAATTATAATTCCAGAATGAAAAGAATACTGCCTTAGTACATGCTACCTCTGACTGGTTTATTATTTTGTTTCATGCCTATTCAGTCACATTAAGTAAAATAAATTCTTTTGTTTTTGACATTGTTGTTTTTTCTGGGGATCAGGTTTAAACTGGTGCTTTTTCTAGTTGTCTTTAACCTTTTCTAAGATGTACATTTATTCAAAGTTTAATATACATGAAATCAGAATACATTTTCATTGGATAATATCTTTTATTTAATAAAATGAAACAAATTTTTGTGGAGAAAAACAGTGAAGAGTTTTGTTTACATCAAGAGACACTTTTCTTATCACATATGGGTTCTATTTTCTAAAATCCTGGTAAAGAATTAATCAGATGTGTTTTTTTTTTTTTTTTTTTTGGTGAGTACAGCACCATGTCTTATGTCTTTGTCTGCATAGGCTTCTGTAACCAAAATAACAAAGACTGAGCTGCGAAGAGCAGAAATATATTGCTTGGGCTTCTGGTAGCTAGGAAGACCAATATCAGGACACTAGCAGATTGTGTGTGTGACAATACGAGACTTCCTTTCTGGTTCACCTTCTTGCTGCATCCTCACACAGTTGAGGAGGTGAGTGTCTCTCTTGTTTCTCTTTGTATGGGTACAGATACCAGTAAAGAAATCTCTATTCTGAGGACCTGCTCATCTCCAAAAGGCCTCACCTCCAATACATCACATTGGAGAATACATTTTAACACGTGAAATTTTGGGGAAGCATAAACATCAATCCATAACATATGGTAGAAATATAAATGGTATTTTGCTTTAAATTCAACTGTATTTTTCTTAGTAATGTCAGTAAGAGCTAGATTTTTAAAGATAACCATTTATCCTAAAAGTTCTTTTAATCCTTTACCTGCAAAATATTTAAAGATTTAACCATTTTAAATATTTACATGTTCTTAAAACAAAAAGATCAATTTAAATTAAATTTTTTCTTTTTACGGAAAGTGATCTCGCGGAGTAACTTTATCATTTCTAGTAACTGATGTAGGATGATAAAGATTATATTACTGTTTTAAAAATTCATCTTTTGTAAAATTCTAGCTTATATAGAATAAAATCAGTTATATTGATGCTAATTTGTCAAAAATCATTCTGACTGATATATCTCAATTTACCTATTGGAGCTGTCTATCAAGTAAGTGGCACTAATTAGAGGGAAAAAAAGAGTGGGTTTGACATACTTCAATTCTCTATATTGGATAGTGGAAAGAGTACTGTCTGCTTTAAAAGAAGTTTCTCTATCAAATGTGTCCTTACTTAACTCATGTCTCCTTACTCAACTCTGTGCCAGGGATTTTTTTTTAAAGAATCACCAGTGTTTAGGAGGCATATGCTTTTTCCCCCCTTTTGGATATTGTTTTATGTGCCTGATGACAAACTCTAAAAGATGATATGGTGAATCAATGATACAAGAAAAGAGGGCCTGTTAAATGAAGGATTCTTCACTTCTTTTTTCCAAATGGCATTTGGAGAGACAGATATAAACATTAAAAATAACACAATAATTATTTTGTAGATTATTCCATGTTTAGGGGATTCTAATTGGATAATATGAGCTATACCAAGGGGTATATTATGTATATTTCTTTAATGGCTTGTGAGAAATGCCTATGTTTTTTAAATTTTAGCATAGAAAGAAATAGGTAGGAAGATTCTAATCCCTGTGACTACCTAGAGCAACTGAGCTAAGGAAAGTATTCTCAGTAAAAAGGAGCTTTGTTTAAAACATACTGAATATTTTCAATTGTTAAAAAAAGCAAATTAAATATTTACATTCTACTTCTCTTCAAAATTAGTTTCAGGGAGGTCATCTTCCATATAAGTATATATTCATCAGTGATTACATTACCAATACTTAAAATATATTAGAAAAAATATTTAACTTTGATTAAGAAAAATCATTAATTTTACTAACATTTTCCTGCTTAAAAAATCCCAGTGTTCTTCTTAAATATATGTAGAGAGATATTTAAAATAAAAAATATATTCATAAATTATTTATGATAAAATATGATGTAGGAAAACACTTCCCATTTTGATGTGTTTTGTTTCATTTTTACAGTGGTAGGAAAGCCATATTTAAGTGATTAGACACAGTGATAATTTTCTATGAAACAAAATTTATTTTTAATCACAAATTAGTGGATGAAAGCACTTATCATAAAACATCCACACACTTAATTATCAAAAGCAGAAGAATCTAATTCAAATCTGAACTGAATTTATTGATATGTGTATGTATATGATAAATGGAAAGTTTTTTTATTTCCTACATTTTATACTCTCCTGAATTTCTAACAAAATTATTCAAGAAAGAGACAATGATCGAATAAAATATAAATAGGAACCATACTTCTCTACTTTTATAGAAAGGTGTGCACGCACACACACACACAAGGGGCAAATGATTTTTAATGAGAAATGATGGGTAAAAGTTGGCATTGCCAGGAGCAAAATGCATTTGAAAGCTTCGGTCATGCTGTGTGAAAGAAAAGAAAGCCAACTTTAAAAATGAAGGTTTTAGCATAAACTTTTTTCTTCCACTAGAGTTTCAACTGTATCATTTTTAACTGAATTTCTATTTCAAAAATAAATGCACCAATAATGTATAATGTGTTTCAAATGGTAATTTTGAATAAAATATCAATTTAAGGGTTCATTTGCTAACAAATATTCCTCAAAAATATATTATCAATATATAAAATTACAATTACTTTAGTATATATATCGGCAAAAAAACCAATATGGGACATGAATAGAAGATGATAAATATATACATGTACAGAGAGGGAGAAAAGATGGAGAATATGAAAACAAGAAAATACGTGGTAAGCAGGATAAAAATAACTATTTGGAAAGAAAACTTCATACATTTTTCACATTTTAATATTTTAGAATTCAAACATTATTGATACTTAAAATGAAAATTAAAAGTTAGTAAACTGCAAAACCAAAATTGATCAGAATTAAAATTTTGGGGAATGTAAAATTAATTTTCAGTAAGACAGAATTTCTGGAAATGTCACCTGCTCATCAGATATTGCATTATGCTTTAGGAAAGTGACTTTTAACCTATAAAATCATAAATTTTATAACACAAAACTATATCATTTAAAAAATAGGCAATATCAATTCAATTTATTGTTTGTTTAGTTTTACTGCTATCACCATAAGTATTAAAGGCCATTTAACACTACTAATTTTCATTTAATAACACATAGCATAGTGTAACATATGATTAGAAGTATAAAAGCCTTATCATCCAAATAAATTATTGCATTACAGATAAACTGTTTTGCATCCAAGCTGTTTCAAGAACTTATAAGGAAATACATTTGTGTACAAAACAGCAGATAAATTTAACTTTACACAAACGAGAGGGAGGAAAGAGGAGGATGGAATGCACCATGCTTGTTGATTCCTGGCTTTTGCAGAGGAATCAATAGATGATGCCTAAAACTGCTGAATTCTAAAAAAAACCATAAAAAGTGGATAATATAAACATAAATTAGACATCCAGATATACTAATTTCAAAGTTTTCTTACCAGAAATAGTGGAAAATAATGATTTCTATGGAGATGGTGCAAGGTCTGTTAAATTTTATTAGAAGCCCTTTAATACCATATAGTTTTGAAAATTTAAAGGTTTTTCTTGGTTGATAATATATCCTAAAAAATTATCCAACAAGCAAACAAAGTAAAAAGAGAAGATATTGCCTATGCATTTCTGAGAGATGTACAATTAAGGATGGCTTATGTAGTTGTGAACTAAAGCTTTACTCATATACAAAAGGATATGAGAAAACACTGTAGTTTGAATGCAATACAAGGACCTGTGATGTAAAGATGAAAGTTTTAGAGACAACAAAATATAGGCTAGAGAATAGCATACTTGAAGACTGTTGCAAGTTGGTTGTCAGATGTTATATATAATCAAAGGACTTTTGAGATATTAATTTTATGGGAATAAGAAATTAATAAAGGCAGGAAGAGAAGGTTTGGAAACCAAATTAGAATGAGGCATGATTATAAATATTATTTTATGCTAGAATAAAGAATTAGAGTATTTTTCAGATAAAGATGTATAATTATCAAATATATTTAATATCTATTTAAATTATATAAAGATAAGTAGTAATGATGAATTTAACCAAATATGATCATTTCAATTAATAGCTAATGAAATAGGTGAAGTGAGGATGTTCATTATAGACAGTATGAAAGGAAATGGATCAAGAAGGAAAGATGGATATAAGGGAAAGAAGTGAAATAAAGAACTTAATAACTGAAGAGCTGTGATGGATGAGAAAGATGATCTGAAAATTATAATTAAGAATTTTTCAGTTTGATGATTGTACTAAATCGTTTATATATATATATATATATATACACACACACACACACACACATACACACACACACCCATATATATATTTTAAAGCACAAGACACTTTCCAAATTTCAAATATGATAACATAATTTTATATAAAATCCAAGCAAATACATCGGACATAAAAGTGTTTTAAATTCAATTATTAAAATAGATTCAGTGCTGTTAGTCTATAAAGGAATATGATCCTGTTTAGCTGAATCAATCAAATTTAATAATTGGGCCACATGAATTTTCATTTGAACTACTGTTACCAAATGGATGGTGACTGTGAAGAGTGATTGCAGGATTGAGACAAATTTGTTTTAACACATTGAATCATATTGAAAGAAGCTTTGAGTTCTTCCTACTTTAATCATTTTTGTCAAACAAATTCTCATGAATGAGATACACCATAGCATAAAACAATGCATATTTATTATGCTTGAAAATGTAACAGAGGGAAAATATTATATATTCAAATGATAAGATTAGCTTGGTTTTTGCCATATGGTTATACATTTTTTATTACTTCAAGTTTTTTGATGGATAATTCAAAAAGTTAGTGTCATGGTTTACAGCATAAAGTATATCTTAAATTCAAAGAACATAATTATAAAGATTGATTAATTACTGGCATATGGTCATTTTTATAAATTTGATTTTGTGTACATATTTTGCTTTTATTTTTGATGAAAAACTTGTGATTATAATTAGGAATATTTTGTTAACTGATTTTGTTTAATTAAGTGTAAGGTTTGCATGTATACTGACAGGCTTGGAGTTTTAATAAATAAAAAACTAAGGCCGGGCTCAGTGGCGCACGCCTGTAATCCCAGCACTTTCGGGGACAGAGCCAAGAGAATTGTGAGTTCAAAGCCAGCCTCAGCAATGACTGTGAGGCACTTAGCAACTCAGTGAGACCCTGTCTCTACATAAAACACAAAATAGTGCTGGGGATGTGGCTCAGTGGTCAAGTATGCTGGAGTTCAATCCCTGGTACCAAAAACAACAACAACAACAAAAAATGAAAATCACGTAAGTAGTAAAACATAGCTTAGGTATTATTCATCACATATTCAGACTCTAAAAGGAAAGCTTCATTTTCCCAGAGCCAATAGATATATATTCCTAGAGAAAATACTGGATACTTGAATTAATCCTTTGAAGATAAAACCTAGTGCTAGGCAAGGATTGGAGAAATGCATTAGCAATGAAAGGGGCTTGGACTTTCAAAATCAAATCATGGTGTTGGATGGGACAGTAACAGACTTGCAGTCATCCCCTAAGAGAAATATGGTGTTGGAAAGAAAAACTGAACTATTGACAAAAAAATCAAGTAAGTAAGGAGAACTCATTAGAAGTTTAGAGAAATGGATAATCATTTATACTTAGTTGCCTGGTAGAAAACTAAATACAACTATGCATTTTATTAGCATAATTTAAATGATTGGTATAATCAATTTACATATCAACACCAACTTTCTTTCATTGTAGAAAATTCAAATTTATTTGTTTTTTAAATAAGAATAAAACTAAACTTTGAAAGGGCCCTGAACTAAGAAAGTTCTTGAAGAAAAAATTTAAGGCTTGAGATTCAGACTGTGATTTCAAACTTTGACAACTATTGCAAATATCAGAGGAGATGAAAGAGGCAGCTGGTTAATAACTGAGAAAAGCTTTAACCTCAGACAGTTATGTTGAATGCATGGTACCATCTTTGAGCACCTATGTTCTAACTTGAGTAGCCTAGTGGATTTCAAAGGCAATTTTGGAGAATTATAGACAAACATTGAAAAATAAATTCAGATTGTAAAACTATTTGGGAAAATTTGGGAGCATATGTGATGATCTAAAGTAAATAATAATAATTTGGGAATTCTTTACCAAATACATTTCCAAAAAAATTAGCAATTATTTAAGAAGAAAGTGTAAACCCATGTAAGTATATTCTTTTGAACGAAATAATGATCCAAAAAACGGAGATTTGAATTACATTTTCAGATTTCTGGGTAATTTTTTAATTTTTGTCTTGCAATATTCTATTACCATTTTAGCCTAGAGAAGAGACACTTTATTGAAAGCACCATTTCTGGACATTTAATGCAGGAAATTAAAATTATTATTTTAACTTTTATTCAATTATAAATAGTATTTTTGAAATGAACATATATACTTTAAATATTTGATAGGTATTTTTAATTATTTCCATGAATTTAATAGTGTCAATATTTTACTTAAGATTTCAACAGGAAAAGGTGTAAGTAAGGAAAAGTCACCAATCCCAAGTAATTTTAAGATTCAACAGAGTAAATTCTGTCAAATTTCAAGGCGTAGGAACAATACCTGGAGACTAGAGATTGCAATCCCTAAGCTCTTGGCTCTCTGTCCTTTGATCCATAGATCTGACTTCTCCTTTGCAAGTATATGTGAGATCATATTTTAGGGCTCTGTGTATAATGATGGATAATCTGCCCATCTCAAAATCCTCAGTTTAATCAAAATATATTTTTTAACCCAGGGGCCAAAAAAAAAAAAAAAAAAAAAAAACCCAAAAACCCCACACACACTGACCCATACCCTCAGCCTGTTTTTTTTGTTTTTTATTTAGGACAGGGTCTCACTAAGTTACTTAGGGCCTTGCCAAGTTGCTGAGGCTGGCTTTGAACTTGTGATCCTCCTGCTTAATGCTGCAGAGCTGCTGAGATTACAGGCGTACTACACTGCACCCAGATAAGACATTTTCATTATTAATGATTGTTTGCCATAAATAATACAGAGAAATATGTAAGATATAATGTTGGACTATGAGAATTCACAGATCATTACAAGTTTACATAGTTTTTAAAATTCATATGAATGACTGGAATGATTAAATGTACATTGGGACTCTAATTACACAAAAACATATAATTTGAAAATTGCTTAAATCCAAACAAGATAAAGTGGAAAAGTAATTGTAATGTCATAATGACTTTTAGCTAATGTATGCATTTTAGGAAAGTAATGATCCACATTAAATTCCAGTCTCAGTTATAAATATCACAAATGACAATTGAAGCAGATATATTTTACTATGTATTGATTATATTATGTTCTACTTGATATTATAAAATCAAAACAATTGATTTTAAGTGATAGAAATCATACAGCAATAATATACTTTGAAGTACTAATACCCTACATTAAATATTAACAAAATATAATAATTAATATTACATTATATACCATGATATTTAACATAGAACAATTGTTTTAATAAATTTCAAACATAAAAATCAACAAAGCTGCTTAAATGCTGTTATTTAATTATTGCCAGAAATGTTATGTTTTACATGTAGATGAAATTTTATGTTTACTTCATTATATATAAATACTAAAACTTTTATGTTTCCATTTGTATACAACCTTTTTTTTTAATTATTTGCAATTCTAGGGTTTGAACTCAAGGCTTTTTGCATGCTATGCAAACACTGGTCCAAAATACTATGCCACTACCAGAAATTTAATTTTAAAATATTTACTTCTTTAACAACCGTATAACACTATGTGAAAAATATTGTGCTGGGAGCTTTGCAAACATTGTTAATTCAATCCTCATAAAAGCAGTAATTGACAGCACCATTGTCATCTCCATTTAAAGTTGAAAAAGGATACAGAAAGAATCAGACATTATTACCCAATGTGCATATTTTACTACATGACCAGTGCCATTCTACACCATGTACAACCTAAAGAGTGAGAAGTTATACTTCATTTATGTATGATGTGTCAAAATGTATTCTACTGTCATGTATAACTAATTGGAATAAATTTTTAAAATTTTTAAAAATTAAGATGAACAAGACAAGACACCAAATAGGTCACTCAAGAGAGTAAGCAATAAAGTTAGGATTTGAAGGGTTTGCATCCATACCAAGGAGTCATTTTAACTTTAGTTTATGTTTTTTTTCTTAATATACATCTGATCATTCTTTATTGAAATGTAATGGTAGATTAATAACCTACATCATCACCTGTAATAAAGTAAACATTTGCAATATAGGTTTCTTCCTTATCCTCTGTCTCTCTACCCTGTCATGGCCAGTCCCCAACACACAGAGACACAGTTGACACTGCACAGATGGAGTAAGAATGGAGGGGACGGAAACAAGGATAGTACAATAGACACACCATAGCTGATTTGTAAATGCATGATTTCTTTATTAGGACTAAATGAACAGGAAGCATAGAGGAAGGAAGAGTAGAGGTGGATTAATGCAGATTTTGTGCTATGTCAGAGGTATAGTATAACTATAACTAATTATGCCCCTTTGAATTATTTTATTTGTTTGTTGTTTGTTTTGACTACCAGGGATTGAACTCAGGGGCACTCAAGCACTGAGCCACACCCTCAGCCCTTTCTGCATTTTATTTAGAGACAAGGTCTCACTGAGTTGAGTTGCTTGGCACCTCACTATTGTTGAGTCTGGCTTTGAACATAAGATCCACCTGCCTCAGCCTCACGAGCTGCTGGGATTATAGCCATGTACCACCTGGCCAGGCTGAATTATTTTTAATTGGAGTAACTAAACTCAATCTCTGCATAAGCTCTTTTTTGATATTATTTATTTATTTACAGTTCCTATACAATTATTTATTTTTGTATGTGTGCCTGTTTTTTTTTTCCTTTTCTTTCTTTTTTTGTTCTTTTAAGTTATACATGATAGTAGAGTATAATTTGACTTACTTATGCAAACATGAAGTTCTTCTGGATATTTATTCTTCTCCTCCCCATCTGGTTGTGTGTCAGCCTAACTCTGTGTCTTCTATTCTGTTCCATTGGTCTTCATATCTGTTTTTGTACCAATACTGTGCTATTTTTGTTAAATATATATAGTTCTGCAGTATAATTTAAAGTCTAGTATTGTGATGTCTCCTGAATCAGTTTTCTCACCGAAGATTTCTTTGATTATTCTGGGCCTCTTATTTTTCCAAATGATTTCATGATAGCTTTTTCTATTTCTATGAAGAACATCATTGGAATTTTAGTAGGAATTGCATTAAATCTGCATAGTGCTTTTGGTAGTATGGCCATTTTGACAATATTTATTCTGCCTATCCAAGAACATGGGAGATCTTTCCATCTTCTAAGATCTTCCTCAATTTCTTTCTATGATGTTATGTAGTTTTCATTGTAGAGGTATTTCACCTCTTTGGTTAGATTGATCCCCAAGTTTTCCCCCCCTTAGGCCACTGTGAGTCGGATAGTTTTCTTAATGTCTCTTTCAGTTGATTCCTCACTCATGTATATGAATGGAATTGATTTATAATTTTATATCCTGCTACATTGCTAAATTTATTTATTAGTTGGGGAAGTTTTCCTGTGGAGCTTTTTAGGTCTTCTATACATAGAATCATGTCCTCAGCAAATAGGGATAGTTTGCATTCTTCTTTTCCTATTTGTAGCCCTTTAATTTCTTTCTACTGCCTAACTGCCCTGGCTAGAGTTTCAAGGATTATGTTGAATATAGGTGGTGAAAGAGAGTATGCCTGTCTTGTTGCAGTTTTTGGAGTTAATGCCTTTAATTTTTCTCCATTTAGAATAATGTTGGCCTTAGGTTTAGTGTATATAGCTTTTATAATATTCGGGTGTGTTCCTATTATATTTAGGTTTGCAGTGTTTTCAACATAAATTGATTCTGTAATTTTTCAAATACGTTTTCTACATCTATTGAGATAATACTGTGATTCTTATGTTTAGTCTATTGATATGATGAATTACATTTATTCATTTCTGTATGTTGGACCAATTTTGCATTACTGGGATGGAACCCATTTAATCATGGTGCACTATCTTTTTAATGCATTTTGTTTACAATTTACCTGTATTTTATTATGAATCTTTGCATATATATTCATGAGGGATATTGGCCTGAAGTTTTCTTTCCTTAATGTGTCTTTGTCTGGTTTTGGTATCAGGGTGATACTAACTTTATAGAATGAGTTTGTAAGGGTTTCATCCTTTTTAATTTCATGGAATAGTTTGAGAAAGATTCTTCTTTGAAAGGCTAGTAGAACTCTGCTAAAAATCCATGTGATGCTGGGCTTTTCTTTGTTGTAAGCTTTTGATGGCATTTTTAAGTTCATTGTTGAAATTTTTCTGTTTAAATTGTCTTTGTCCAACTGGTTCAATTTGAGTAGGTTATATTTCTCTAGACACTTGTTGATATTTTATTATTTTCTATTTTATCAGAGTATAAATTTTCAAAATAGTTTCTGATGATCATCTGTATTTCAGTGGTGTCCATGGTGATATTTTCTTTTTCATCATATGTCGCTTTGATAAGGGAGGGGCAGGCCACATGGCTTCTCCACGAGTTGGAGTCCAAGAGAGATGGAGAAGGGTTCCCTGGGTTAGACAAAAAGTGGTCTCTCTGGACGGTGGCGATCCACGGAGCCAATCTCCCCAGGCCCCGGGGTGTAGGTAAAAATTTGCTTCGCCCCAGCAAGACGCAGAAATACCCGGAACAAAAGAGGATACAGCCAGGGCAAGGAGAAGCAAAAAACACCAGTTTATTCTAGAAAATATAGAAGCTTAAATACACTCTTGGACCAATCAGATCCAAAGGTCACAAACAAAGGGCTGCTCTTTGGCAAGAGCACAGTCTATGAGCATAGAATGGGGAAGGATGGAAGGGAGGGGTGGGAAGGTATGGAGATGCTCCTATAATCATACTTTCAGAAATTTGAATTTTTCCCTCTTTCCCTTTAATAGCATGGTTAAGAGTTTATCAATTTTATTGACTTTTTTTCAAAGAACTAACTGGTTGTTTCATTGCTTTTTGAATTGTTTATTTTTGCTTGTTTCAATTTCATTGATTTCAGCTCTGATTTTGATTATTTCCTGTCTTCTATAGTTTTTGTTGTTGATTTTTCCTTTTTTTTTTCTAGGGCCTTAAGATGAAATGTTAGCTTATTTGGTGACTTCCTATTGTTTTAGTAATAAGCTCAGTGCTATGAACTTTCCTCTTAGAACTACCTTCACAGTGTGCCAGAGATTTTGATATGTTGTTGCTATTCTCATTTATCTATAAGTATTTTTAAAATTTTTATCTCTGATTCCTTTTGCTATCCATTAATCATTCAGTAGCACATTCTTTAGTCTTCAGGAATTATAATAGTTTTTATTTTTTATTATATCTTTGATTTCTAATTTCATTCCATTATGATCTCTTATAATGCAAGAAATACCTCTGTTTTTCTGTATTTGCTAAATGTTGCCCTGTGGCCTAAGGTGTGATCTGTTTTGTCTATTTTAGAAAATGATCCATGTGCTTCTGGGAAGAAAGGGTATTCCATCATTGATGGTTGCAATAGTCTATATTTGTCTGTTAAGTCTAAGTTTATTAATTGTATTACTTAGTTCTGTAGTTTCTTTGTTTAGTTTTTATTTGGAGGATGTTTTGGAGGATGTTTTGTTTAGTTTTTGTTTCTATTCTGCGTGACAGAGTTGTGTTAAAGTCATCCAGTATTATTGTGTTGTAAACTATTTGGTTCTTCATTTTGAGAAGGGTTTGTGTGATGTACATAGGTTCTCCATTGTGTCATAAATATTTATGATTGTTATATCTTGTTGATTTATAATTCCCTTAAGCAATATGAAATGAAATTCTTGGTCTCTTCTGATTAACTTTGTGTTAAAGTCCAATTTATCTTATTATGAGGATAGAAACCCTGCTTGTTTATGAGATCCATGTGAATGATATGATTTTCACCATCATTTTCCTTCAGTCTTTGGATGTCTCTTTGCCTATGAGGTGAGTATGTTAGAGACAGAACATTTTTGCATCTTGATTATTAACTCAATCAACCAGTTTGTGTTCTTAGATTGATAATTTTAGGCTATTTACACTCAATGTTATTATTGAAAAATTATTTTTATTGTCTGTCATTTTCATTCATTACTGGTTTTTAATTTGAATTATTTTCTTTTTTTGATTAACTATTCTTCTAGTGTATTTCCTCCCTTTTTTGTTTTTTTAATATTATTTTCATTTCTTCTCCATGAAATATGTTTTGTAGTGCAGGTTTTCTAGCTTTGAATTCTTTTAAGTATTGTTTATCATGAAAGGTTTTTATTTCATCATCAACTCTGAATCTTAGTTTTGCTACATTTAGTAGGTTTGGTTGGTATCATTTCCTTTTGGGGCTTGGTATATATTCCAGGTCCTCCTAGTTTTGAGGATCTGGGTTGAAAAATCAGCTGAGATCCACATTGGTTTCCCTGTAAATGTGAACTCTTTTTTCTCCAGCAGGGTTTAAAATTTTATCCTTATTCTGTATGGTGGACATTTTCATAATGATATGGCTTGGTGTAGGTCTGTTGTAATTTTGTATATTTGGGAGGCCTGTAAATCACCTGTATTTTTTTTTTTAATTTTGTTTGTTTTTTACATAGTGCTGAGGATTAAACCTGGTGCCTCATACATGCTAGGCAAGTGCTTTGCCACTGAGGCAAAACTCTAGTTCCCAAACCTCTTGTATTTAATGTTGCATTTCATTCTTAACATTTGGGAAATTTTCTGATATTAATTTATTGAAAAACTTGTTTGTTTCTCCAACTTTCATCTATTCCAATAAATCTTAAATTTGTTTTTTTCCTGTTATCCCACATTTCTTAAAAGTTCTGTTCACTCTTAACATCTTTTCTGCATAGTCAATTTGATTTTCCAGATTATATATTTTGTCTTCTTTGTCTGAAATTTTATCTTCCAAGTGGTCTAGCCTGCTGGTGATGCTTTTTATTGAGTTTTTAGTTTAGTTTATTGATTCCTTCATTTTGAGAATATCTGATTAATTCTTCAGGATTTCTGTCTCCTTGTTGAAATTATCTTTCATTTCTTGTATTTTCTCTCTGATTTTACTTCTTACATCATCTTTTAACTCACAGATCAGTTTTACTATAAACTTTGTAAATTTCTTCTATTACTTTTTCTTACTGTGATACTGGATTATCTTAATGAAGTATTTTGATTTTGAGGAGATGGTTTGTTTCCTTGCTTTTTTATGTTGTTTGTATATACCCATTTATCAGTCAGAATATGAGGGGTCCGAGCTTCTACCCTATGAATTTATAGTGTTCTTGAAGATTTCTAGTACCTCACATTTTCAGATGAGACAAATAACAACAACAACTAATGTAATCAATATTCAGCATTAAAATAAATACTTAGTTCCTGTTATGGCATCTATAATGGTATGGTAGGCAATTGCCATCAGTACAGATATTTTATTACAAAAGTGTTTGCTATTTCAATAAGGTGAAAAGGGAAAATGCAGAGAAGATGTAGTATGTAATAACTGAGAGGGAGGGTGAGAAAGAGTAGCAATAAAGAGTTGAAAAGTGAAAGAGAGATAGAATATGTCTATTAGTTGGAAAAAAAGGAAGAGAACCAGAGGAAATAGGAGAAAATGATATATATATTGAAAATAGGAGAAAAACTATATCTATATAGTTTTTTTACATATATAATATATATATATATTATATATGTATATATATATCACAAAAACCAAGGTATACTATTCAAAAACCCTAATCATCAAAAGACAGAGTCAAGAAAATAACTACCTTCAAGAAATGCTTGAGCCGGGCA